>CAJUYG010001280.1:0-27371 GCA_910591675.1 Galerucella calmariensis
ATTCGTGGTCATTTTTTCGAGCAAGGCGGTCTCGGAATAATTACAAAAGTTTTGAAACTTGGTTGCAAACTTTGAAAACATCTACTCTGATGCATTTACAAATTTGCAACCTCATACGCGATCCGGAACTTTTGCAATTTTCTTGAAGGTGAAAAAATAATAAAATTACATTTTTGCAAATTATGACTGCATTATTGTTTGGTCCATGTTAATTTGTGGCACGTTTAAAGAAACTAAACTTTTGTTGATAACTCGCTCATGTATAATAATAATAGAGAGATTTTGAGCCACATAAATTTTGACATACGTTACACGCTGAACGTTAAACTGAGCAAGCGCAGTCTTTCTAAAATAGCGGATGACATTTGTAATTATTTTAGTTTTTGAAGCCATAACCTGTGAACACGTTAAACGTTATTTTGGTATAACTAACCCCAAATTTTCTATTTGTTTAATTTGATTTGTATACATTAATCCATGACATTAATTATTGATAATATCACAGAATACACCAGCCAAACAAGAAGCGAAAGCCGGCGTAAATCCTTTGATCTTCTGGGGGCAAAATTTCGTGACCTTCAAACTGACGTTGACAGATAACGGATCAAGTTACACTGAGAAAATTGTTCAAAAAATGTGAATTAAATGTTAACTACACGCAAAAAAGTGAAACCAAAGAATCTCAAATAATAATTGTTTATTTTTATGACTTGTTTCGACAAAGTTTTAATTGTTAAACTCAATTTATGAATTGTTAAAGTTAATTTAACAGCTCAATAAATATTGTGAAAAATATATAAATATAAGTTTTAGCTTCTATTTTAGGAGTACCATCCATTATTAAAAATAATTAGTTATTGTTTAACCAAATGATTCTTATTTTCTATATTGTTATCGAAATTATATGTGTAAGTATGTTTTTATGTAGCACTGTCTAAAAACAATACAATAAAAATATAATATCAGTTTACAATAGAAAGAATTTCAGTAAATGATGATAAAAAATTACAATAAGTAGTGTGCATGAATATAAATTTTTTATTATTTATATATTTAAAAGTTACACTTCACCAGATTCTGAATTAAATTTTAAACCCAGAGAAAATGTACTGATATCTGTGACAACGGCGTTATGAAAAAGAAGCGACAGTAAACTTTTTTCCACAGATATCGAAGTTTTGTTGTGTTTTCCAATTATTCATCCATCACTTGAATGCCAGCCACGAATTGCTCGTTTTTGGCGCCATTACTAATAAATGTAATTTTGTGAACAAATTTTATCGTTCAAAACACAAAAAAACATGTGAATAATCAAAAAGCTTACAACAAAGAAAATTCTTTGGTAAACAATAAAATCATATGTCATTAACAGATAACGGGCTTAAAATGGCAACTGTCAGACATGCGCACTCAGAAAATGAATTGTGAAATAGCACAAGCTTCGCTTCTTCTTGGGATGGTGTATTCTGTGATAATATAGAGAATATAATAATTATTAGACGTCGGAATGATCAAGGGGACCAAAAGGGGCGCTATTCTTCACGAAATTTTCGACCCACCTATTTTGGCACCCCCAAGGATTGTTTTTAAGAGGGATGCAGAATTGAGCTTTAGATTAAAGGAGGAAGATATTTTAAGATTAGCTAAAGTATTAAGAATACCAAAAGTCAAAAGAATATATAAATCAAAAAAATTACAAAAATCATCAAACTCCAAATCATAAAATAAGAATTATACAGCAAACATCAGGCAAAATTGACGTTAAAACATTCAAAGATGTTTATAGTACATTTTGAAAGCCAAAATATAATTATGTATCAAAATATATTATTTAAAATTATTTGTGCATAGTTTCAATGCTTATTAGGGTGATCGGTTATTTTTTTACTATTGCGTATGAGCAAAATAACCGATAACGTATAACGTTGATCAAATAAGTGGCTTAAAATCTCTCTAATAATCATGTAATTTATTCTGATATCATAACATTATTAAGTGAGAGTTTAAATCAAAATAATTTCCATACTTTCCATTAGTTCATACACGTTTTCATATGACTATACTGTATTAATTATTCAATTAGAGTTCAGTCGCTCAGAACCTAGATCATATCACTCTCTCGATTTATACATGCCAGGATCTCCATAGTCAATCGTGAGGAACTCATTCAAGGTTTAGGGTCGAACGAGAAGGGATGTACAGGAATTATAACACGTCCCTCTTCTTCTCTACCTAATGACCTTTACCCGTTCATGCTGGTAGTGAAGAGTGTAATAGAAATCGATATTTGAGAGGGAATTTCCAACTATCGAAATAATAGCGAACATTCGGAAACGTGCTTTGAAAGTAAATTCTAGCATGTGATAGTTTGAAATGATGCTCAATAAAATGTAAGTGTACCAATATAGAAAAGTAAATATTTGTTTGGTGGCGAGAAAAAACAGCTGTAGGATGCTCGTAATATTCATATTAAATTCGATTGATATTATAATAATGAAGAAAAGGAAATATTGTTTATCGGGTAGGAGAAGCCTAAGTTTCCTGGACGTCTGTGAAGAGTCCAGGAGTTAGTACGAATGAATTTCGTTAAGACCACAATACACTTACCACGGTATGTGTGACGTCATGTGGAAATCTCAATCGGTAATGTACAATGCTAAATACAGGGTGGAAACCACTTATGGAATAAAATTCTTTATGTCATTATTTTGGAAAATTATAAAAAATGCCGAGACACATCAACTTTTGAATTAAGTAGTGCGTTATGTAAACATAAATGTAAATGTACAGGGTGATTTACGCAAGTATGCCATAGTCGGTGTTGTTTTTTTTAAATGAAACACCCTGTATATTTGCATATTTTTAAAATCCTCTTAATGAACATACAATTATACTGGGTGAAATTTCAAAACTAACAATTTATTACACTTGAAATATTGGTACTTTTTTAAATTAGCTAAATATGGATTTATCAAATATCTAAACTAACTAATATAGCCCTATATTGTAAAACTGTATTAAATAACATCAATAACAGTGAATTAGTAGGTAATAAAATTCCAAATAAACGAATCAACTCAATTAATATTGAAATTTAAGCTAACAACACTACTGCATGAAAATACAATGAATCGAAAGACTGGTGAGAGGTAGGTGTAAATTTCTGGTTCCCGCGTGACGTAACTGCGTGGCTCGGACGCAATTTGAAGTAGAAATCAGCTTACCGTGAGTAAGAGTATCGTGGTTAAGACCAAAAAATTCGAACAATGACTGATTATCAAAGCGAAGAGATTTGTAGACAAGTGGTAGGAGTTCATTTTTTCAGAAAAATGCCTAAAATAGTCAGTAGTTATTTGAACTTTGTAAGAATATACTGGTCACTGCTTTCGCCGATCTTCTGCAATAATTTTGGTTGACTCTGGTGCCAATATACTAGTTCACAGATGCATTGCGGATGGAAGTCATCAAACGTTGCTAAAGGATATCCCTTAACAATAAAAGGTTGAGGTTATTTCATAATTTTAAAAAAAGCTCTTATAAATTCTGTAATTGGAAAAGAAAAAGTGATAGAAGCAACAAAATTGAAAAACAAATTTTAAACGTTTTAGTGAGATTTCCGAACATAAAAAATATGCTACTCGACTGCAAGACTGCGAATCAGTTGTAGGGAACAAGACACATGCAACTGAAATTTGTTTATTCTCTTTTCGATCCGACACCAGCTCTATTGAACTAGAGAAAATAGAAGAGATTTGAAAAGCGTTTGCTGAAAGATATTTGATTTGCCAAGGGGATGTTTTCACGACAGGTTTGCGATGGAATAAAAAAAGAATTTAAATTCATGGAAAACTTCATTTTAGTGAACTTTCGTTATTAATAGTAATTGCAATATTTCCTTCTATTTTCATCTCGTTACCATTTTACACCCTCACTTAAAATAAATCGATGTCTATCTAACTCTGACCCAATAATTCGAGTCGAAAGCTCGAGCATATTATATTTTAGAGTCTTTCTTTATGTTCACATCAATTTTCATGTCACTATGCATATAACATTTGTTTTTAGACATGCCTCATCTACCACGACACCTCCGCCCCGACCACCGCGAGACGTATTCACCAGGAAATTACTGCTATCCAATTTGCATGGAATATACGAAGCACGAAGCGAGCGATAGTAGAATTTGACGTGAAAGCAATGAAGTACGTCGCTATATACATCCGTTTAAAAATAATGTCAGTAAACAGTTACACAAATGACAGTTACGTATTTGGAATTCTCACTTTATTTCTCATATTTAAATAATAATTTAATTGAAATCACAATTCAAAGTAGACTATCCGCTAAAAAGACAATTTAAAATTCTCCGTGAAATTGTAAAATATGTCAATGAAAGTTTCAGAAGTTACACTATTTATTATTCAAGTAATGTGAGTATTCAATAGATGGAGCCATGTTTAGTTATGTTCGAGTCCCATTTCCACTCACTTGGAAAGAGTTTTCCATAAGGTCAGACTATCCTAGCTATTGCCTGATGGCCAAAAGCTTCACATCGAACGGCCCAAGCAAAGCTCTCTGGTTCACAGAGACAGGCTTCTCTGGCAATTACTGGTGCTAACAGCTCCACACCGTCAGCAGCCATGGAAATCCTTCTGGACATACCTCCTCTCCATATATTTTTGGAAAGAGAGGCTAGATGGACAGCATACAGAATAGAGTACACGCATATTACATATTTTGCTTGGATATTAATTTATAATAGTAAATATGATATCAAAAATTACTAATAATAGGAAATGAACCAGTTTCCATTGAAAATTACTCCCAAATTTTAAAATGAAATTCAAATTTCAATGCACTTTCCGACCACAACCCGAGAATTTCCGAACACTACCGATGATACGTGTGATGTCATATCTCTTGTGTTTACTTATGTCAATATGGCCGGTATTGCATTAGGTTATGTGTAGTTGTGTGTTTATATTGTATTTTAATCAACTATCAATTGCTTCATCGACGAAAAAATATCATTTATATGTTAGTTTGAGACCATTACGTGTTTGTGTATGCTTTTTTTATTTCTAAAAGTCAACGTAAAGTGGAAAGTGGACATAAATATTCAATATTTCCGAGGATATCTTTTGGGAGAATATATTTTGTCCACGACCACCTAATAATAAGTCGATATTTTACCTCCTAACAAAAGGTATATGGTACCCATATATCTACTAGAGTGAATTATGGTTCATAATACACTGGAGTGTATTATGGTTCATAATTCACGACTAGAGATGGGGGTACAATATGAAATGAACTTTTAAATCTGTGTATTTTGTTCAGGAAATTTGTTTCTGAAATATATCGTATCGATAAAATATCGAAATCCTTAGTATTGATACTTTTCATAACGACATTTTCTAGTATTAGGTATTTCAAAACAATATATTTATAACGGTACGTTGTATTGATACTTTACACGGTATCGCCCATCTCTATATATGTCAAATTATTCAATTTTGACGTTAGTAATACCAAATTGTTACGAACTTGCTATATTACTGCAACGATGAATTCATTGAATTCGGATAGTGGAAATGAACGTTCTTGTACAACAACTGAAATAAAAAAGCGGTGAAATTAACGACTATAGGACTGCTGCCAGAAAAATCGAAAGATAACTATATGTTTACATATTATAACTTCATGAACTGGAGGTTAGTTGACTTTTATTTAATAAAGAAATCAAGGGTCGTGGACAAAGTATAGTATTCTACTCGCAATATATGGCCAATATTCACTCGGGTGAAACGTCACACAAACGTCACCCAGCGTGAATAATGGCTATCATAAATTGCTCGTTTAATAATATACTATTATTCACTAGTTCAGTGTTCAGTGACGATTCTGTCATATTTTGTGAGTAAAGATATAGCTAGCGAAGGTTTTGTAAAAGCACAAACTGATAACTTGCCCAAAGTAGACTCATTTATGCTGCTTGAATTTATGAAGTCAAGCAGCTGCTTAAATGCAGAGGAAATAAGAGAAGTTAAAGCATTATCGTGAGTACGATTCAAACTATGTTTTATTTATATAATATATACCAACCATATTTCGATGTGTGGTCGTAGGAAAATGATGTTTTTATGGTTGATTCATAGACATATAGGTACATAACCTCAAACTATCTAGGAATAAAAATTACCAGAATAGAAATAGGTACTTACATTAAAATGGTCTCCACAAACAAAAGTAATGCCCTTCTCTTAAGTGTATTTTTGTTTGCGCCACCGGGTAAAGTAACAAATATTTTGTCTGGAGTTTTAATAGACGTTGATTTACACACTGGAACAATGCAATACTTGGAATAAAAAGTTTTTTTTTCGGTTTTATCCATTTAAAAGCTTTCAGAAACAAATTAGGTCACAAGAACTCAGAGCGTGATACACGAATAATAACGTAAACAAATGACGTCACACCATGGGGCAGTCATCTTTATGACATAAAGCGCGTTTTGGCGGACTTTCAAATTTTATGATTTTTGAAGTCGTTTTAAAAGTAAAGTTTATATTTTTTTGGAAAAATAGACATGCAAGGTGTTAGGGGACCTGATAATGCGTCAATTTCCACCAATCGCAAAATTTATGCCTGTACCCTATTGTACATATTTTTAAATGCACAAATCAGGCTTATACAGAACGAAGCAGAATGCTAGTGGACACTGAAAGTCACAGTATTCTGGGAATGACCTTCGACATAATGCCTCCAACAGTAAACTACGACCTGCCTTACACTGTCCTAATACCAAATATAGATGAATAAGTCCTCCGTAAGGATGAACTATTAAGTGCAGAAGGCTGTTGGTACACAGACGTCTCAAATCACCCTCAGGATCTGGAGCAGGTGTATGTATATGGACGCAGACCTAGGACAGAAATTTCAACCCCTCTAGGATCACATGCAACCGTATTTCAGACCGAAATTCACGTCATTGTTTCATGTGTGGAGAGGGTGGAGCAAGATAATCTCATACATAGAACAACAAAAATTTTCTCAGACAGCCAAGTGGTTTTAAAAGCACTTAGCTCTCGCCTTGTCACGTCTAAATTGGTTTTAGACTGCCAAAAAAGACTCTCCTTAATAAAGTATTGCTGGTCTGGATCCCTGGCCATTCTGGCTTGGAAGGAAACGAGGAGGAAGACTCTCTTGCAAGGGAGGGTCCCGCACGTGTTTCTATCGGACCAGAACCTACAATTGGCATCGCAATAAGTTTTGCCAAACAAACACTGAATACCTGGGCAGCAAGAAGAGCTTTAGACTTCTGGCATAATTTACCAGGATTGGTTCATTCAAAGGCTTTTATACATCCTTCGTCTGTCTCCAAACAAATGTTAGACTATAGCAGGCATGACCTACGTTGTCTAACAGGCCATTGTCATCTGAATCATCATATACTAAAGCTTGGACTGTCGGAAGATCCGACTTGCCGTCTTTGTCTGGAAGATGATGAAACAGCTGAGCATATAATTTGTGCCGCCTGCGTTGTGTCAACGCGATATATAAAATGGGTGAAAATTATCGGTTTAGTACCTTTACTGATGCAGAAATCTCAACGATATTTTCGTATATTTCAATAATTAATTAAATTAAACTTTTCAATAATTTTATGATAGATTTATTGATCTTTTTTAATGTAAAAATTTGTGAATCAAAACAAATTCTAGTCAAATATAACTCGCGAGTTTCATAAATTAGAAAATAATTTGACAGATTTTGTTCAAACTTGTTGGAAATAGCCACTCGAACCCTGCGGGCAGTTTTCAAGAAACCTGTAAAATTATTTTCAATTTCTCCTCACTCTTGTTATATTATTACTGAGTATTCAATGGATGGAGCCATGTTTAGTTATGTTCTTAGAAACTTTACTACATCACTGTAAAATTCAAGTCCCATTTTCTGTTATTCTGTTACACAAAACAAACATAAATGATATTTATTATATTAAAATAATAGCTCGCCATTTATAATCTGCATGCAAAAGCTAGCGACAAAAAACTAATATCATCCTTTCCGCTCCATACAATTTTACTCTTTTCAGCTTTCTCTCTTTCCGGCGAAATTTAGGGTATAGTCCACAGACACAACTTATTTCTCACTCCTTGTACAAAGCACGTAGTTTTATCATTGTGAGGGCGATAAAACGCGATTGTAGTCTTGTGGGACTTTCATTATATTTCATCAAGCTTTTGTTTAGCTCAATTATTATTCTGGGAAATTTATATTCGGCCTGAATAAATTCTAGTGGGAATGGGCCATATTATTGGACGAATTTTCAGCACGTTTCAATGAAATTTTTCAAAAGGACAGAACTTTTATGGAAAAAAAATTACAATGATGGAAAAAAATGTAGGGGATTGTTATATTTGCCACTGAAAATATAATTTTTGTGATTATGTAGTTGTTAAGGATTCAATTTGAATTTGAAATCAAATGAAGGCATAATATTCTTAATTGAATCAATCTTTTTAATAATGTTTATCATGTTTCTCTTTCCCCTGGACTTTATACCCCAATTTATCCTTCAAGAAATTTGAAAAATCATCACCATTCAGAGAAAGTTAGAGAAAGAATAATTAAAGTTTGATTTATCCAACTAGCGACTCAACACGGCTTCACTAGGTGAAACCACTTTGCTTTTTTTTCATTCCAGCAACTAAAAGATCCGATTCGAATAATTAGATGTAGATAATCAACCTTGATCATGAAATCATTTTTTTAGTTGGATACGAATATTTCGTTCAGTGATTCAAATACACAGCTTGTTCAATTGAAACCCATCCTTGGTCAGGTTAGCCTTGGAAACAATTGTAATCATTCAACTGACGTTTTCCAACATTAGTAGTGTATGCAAACGTCACACTGATCTGTTTATTTCGTTTATATTTGACAGCGATTTTAAGTATTGTGACTTTGAAATGGCGTTTGTTGTTAACAATCCGTCCAAATGTGATAATGCTCGGCCTCATGTTGCCAACGTAGTGAAAGAAAAGCTGCAACGAAAGAAATGGAGGATATTAGAGCATCCACCCTATAGTCCCGATTTATCGCCTTGCGATTTTCACATCTTTGGGCCACTAAAAATGGTGTTAAAAGGTAACCGTTTTCAGTCGGACGCAGAAGTACAAAACGCTGTGAAAGAATTCTTCCTGCAGCAGCCACAAGAATTCTATAAGCAGGGATACATCGGTTGGTGAAACAGTGGGATATGTGCCTCAATTGTAGTGGTAGTTATTTGTAACTGTACTTGTCAATACATTTTTCCTGGACCAAAGATGGGTTTCAATTGAACAAGCCTCGTATATTATCTGGAATAGTATATTATTGTGCAACAAGAGGGGAAAGTTCAACTTTTCTCACGAGTGAGAGAAGTACTTTCCCCACATGTTGCACACTATACTCTTTCTACAACCGCACAAATTTAAATAATACACGTAAAGTAACTTGATATTTATTTTTATGGTTAATGAAACAAAAATAGCACCAAAGTATCCTGTCTCTAAACTGTTAAATAATGTTATTCAAAATTATAGTAGATGATGATACTTGTACAATTTCGTATGCTCAAACCCAGAACGTCATTCCTTTACATTAAATTCTCTGTTATAAATTGAAACTAATTTTTCGAATTTAAAAACATCTAATATAATCTGACAGTTTTGTGAGAACTAAGTAGGTATTCAAAGATGACAGTAGCACACTAAGTTTTTGTCGATTTTATTTGATTCTCCATAATATAAATATGTGGTGTGGGCAAAGTGCCGTGAGAAATGATATTTCTCACAGTATGAGCAATATTTGGTTTTGAAATTAAGTAAGCTATGAGAAATACGTCACTTTTCAATGCAGTTGTAGAAAATATATTTTCCAGAAAAACCAATTTTTCCTTTTTTGGAGCGTGGTAATTTGAATGCATTTCAACTTTTAGTTACTAAAAATCTTATCAAAAGTTCCAGGCAATTTACACTGCCATGGAAATGCGGTGTCCACTTCATGCATACATTTTCAAACATGAGCTTCAAAAACTTGAAATTCAAAGCTCACAAAATTCACCGTTCAAGCAAATACAACCAAAAATAAATATTCATTAGTTTCATATACCGTTTTTCCCTTACAGATGTGTTGTCAAGATCAGGTTATATTTCGACAAAACGAAATCACAAGGATTTCTGGAGACCAACTATGAAAGTTAGCTAGGAATTTCAACATTAGCTGATTAAAATCAATAGCAGCCCCACACACTTATTGTAACATGTCTATCGACCTGTTTCGATTTTCAAATCCGACCCTGACCGTTTAGACAATTGACATATGTCAACGGCCGCCTCCAGTTTTACCAACCTCTCTCTTTCCGCTACCGACCGGATCGTCCGTCATGAAACCAATCGTATTGCTTATTTTATTAGTTTTTTCTTTAAATTGCTTTGGTAAATCCAAAATTATATTTTATAATTATTATTGAGTTTCATTTAAAATAATCGAGGAAACGATTTTTATCACATATATCTTATCTTTTCACATTTTTAGATGAAATTACAATTATCACGTGGTCATCTGTGTTCCTTGGATGTTTTTACATTACTTTTAAACTAAAACATCATAAATCACTGTTACACTTTATTGACTCAATAATGATACAAATTCCTGGGACTAGGGCGTTCAAAAGAGGTTGTCTTTAAGAAAAATTTTGTGAAAAAACTAAAAATACTGGAATAAACAACAATTTTCCCGTTTCAAATAATTGAAAATGCTTCATTTTCAGTTTTCTTAGCAATTTCCTGTAATTTCCCATTCCTTTAGCGATGACCTTGTTGGCAAAGGAGCAAAGGATCATCGTTTTGCGAAAGTATATGAACGCGCGGTCGAGTACGGGCTGACAAACAAAAAAAAGTCACTGGCAAAGCAACAAACAGGATTAAAGCGACCACACCGGATACAAGTGCACGCTTTGTTACTTTTCTCCATCCCTTTTTCTCTTCTTTCCTTTTAACCTCTGGAAAATTTAAGGGCCTCGTACTTACAATTAAATACTCGAGAGATAATGGCTGGTTAATTTCCCATTCGAAAACGCGACGTTCTGGACACGAAATACTGTCAGCTAGAAACGAAAACGAAACGTTGGGGAATTTCGTTCCTGCAAAGGTATTAGAAAGTTGTGGAAATTAATTGAATTTGAAGTGGGTTTTGTATTGTAATTTCAATTAGACTTCCGAGCTGTTAAAAGGAGCAGAACGAAGAATTTTGGAATTTTCGCTCAAGGTCATGAGCGCAGAATCAGTACGGGAAAAGGAAATTTGTATCATATACCTAATATAAAAAAATAATGAGATGCTGTCTCTTGAAATATTTTTGTGTACTTTTTTTTGTGTCATTTCAGCTCCCCCTTTTCCCATTAGAAATAGTTTTGAAATGTTTTCCACATATAGGTCTCCGTTAATTGGAAGCTTTTAAATTGTCGTACTGTATAATGTACGACACTAAATTATTCCTAATTTTCTTTATAATAGTGCAGGGACATCAATTAGATGTTTCAACCTGGTAAGTGTTACTTTGTAGATTTTGTTTCAAGTATTGTTTTCCACTGCAAATAACTTTTTTTAAGAAATACTAACAGCATATCTTGTATGAAACTAATATAACAACAGATCAAAAACGATCTGTCGATCTTACAAAGCATCACTAACACGTGAACTGTATATAACGTCGAAAATATTTGTAAGTTGATAGGTACACCTGAAAGAAGATATATTATTATGATAATAGTGAATGCGCCGAGGCAATATCATTACATGCACTATTGCCTATCCAATATCAGGCTTTGGCTGGCAGAATGCAGCTTCCGTGATGCATCGCTTCTGTCAGGGACGTGCCGAGATGATTATTTTCATGCGCGAGAGACCGCATATAGTACTTGATGTACATCATACTGTTATAAAAAGCTGTTTAAAATTCACTGTCGCGCAGAATTATTGGTAAACTTCATTTGGAAATTCGAAGGTTGGTTATGCATATTAAACGTAGAGGAAAGTCACCAAATATGGAATAGTATGCTAATATGGAATGCCTTCATTTCTCTAAAGTATGAAACGCAACACTCGACCATCTTCTGTTTCATTCGGTCTACTAACTATCGCACCCACACCATCGATTCAGTTGCACGAATGCTTCACGTGTGGCAGGCGTGTTTTGTTTTGTTGTCGTGCAGAAAATTTTAAAGGTAAAGCTGTTATGTTTGTTTACGTAAGTGTTATACTATTTAGTATATCGGTATTATGTTTATTACACCATTTTGTGATCTTTTGTCATTAAAATATTGTGTATCTAATTATGGAATAACAAATTAAATGCTTGATGTGTGGGCTCTGGGCACATTAAGATTGTGCTGGTCCAAAGTTTGATACTTGGATCTGTGACTTTTGCTAGTAATTATGTAACTTCTTTCATTTATCACAATATATTATATTCAATATAATTGATCTCAAAAATATTAATGTCCATTTTTGTTATTGTTATGTTGATTTATGCTTATATTCCATATATGGAACCTATTCCATATTTGGTTACTCATTTGTAATTTTGTTTTTCGTGTTAGATTTTAATTTGATAACTAATATATTTGATTGAAGGCTGTTAATTACTACATGTATATGTATGACTGATTAGTAAAAACATTAAATTGATTTCATTTATATGAAGTTTTTTTTATATCCCAAAAACAAAATGGTATTCCATATTTGGTGACTTTCCTTTACTTTGGGATAGGGTGAGAAGTGATTTCCTAAATATCAATATTGACGCTGCTCAACTTGTTGCCAGCTTTCCAGAGACGAACGCCTCTATAGCCTGCATTGATGAGAACATCAGAAGAGGATATACCGAGAACTTTACGATGAAACACCCACTCACATACTCTGCTTCTGTGAGAACTTACAAGGACTCAGACGGAAGCTCTTTGGAGTGGAAACAACGCAACCATTACAACTACTGAAGATTCCTCCAGATAACTGATGGTATATATAGAAGAAACGAAGCTTCTGGGATAGAAGTAGGTAGATAACATGAGCAATGGTGCAAATATTCTGTTCAAGTGCCTGGGCAGTTGAGCCCAACCCAAACGTATGATTGAATGAATTGAGTTTCTCAATAATTCCGAGTGATTCAACGACTATACTTCACCTGGCGCTATAAAGCTACTCAAGCCCTTTAAATTTTGTCACAAATGAATTGCACTCTATAATTTGTGAGGTGGTTCGTATTCTTTGAAAATTCACTGCTGAAAAGTTAAAAATGATTCAATTTATAAATAAATGGAAATATTTCAGAAAAATGATAATATGGCCATTCCAAATTCATCCTCGTACTCTAGAGACATCATCTTCATGGCTCTATGAACGAAGCGCCTCCGAAGAGCAATTACGATTTCCCGGCAGCTTTTAATTTCGCAGCGCTCTGCGTACCCCATTCCTGGCCCCAATCCTTATATCCCAAGTCTCACGCTTCGCAAAGAGTATTAGATAAATAATTGATGAAAACCTTGGTTGCAGTAGCACTTACAATATAGCTATAAAATTTAATTAAAAAATAATCTCTTCCAGCGAAATTATGGTTTTGTAGAAGGATCAAATTTCAACCGACAAATGAATTGATTTTTTCTATAATCAGAGGATCAAAGGATTGGTCTGGAGAAATAAAAACAAGGATCCGCTTCCAGTATTTTCTTGGTGGAAAAAGGTCTGCTGCAAACAAATTTTCAAATCAACTTCAACCAATGAAAAAAGTCTTAAAATTCCATCTTCCTTTTCTTAAAAAATGATACCAAAATCTCAGATCCCTGAATATTTAAATTCAAAAGATCAAAAAGCAGTGACATCATAATATACTCGTAGAAAATCATTTTCTTTATACAAATTCTAACTGATCGTTGTTCTTTATTGCTAAATTATAATCTCAGACAAAAACTCATTGTTATTTCCGTAGTTGAAAAACCTGCCGTCAAGAGTTCCCTTCAAGATACTTTCATTTGAATTCCCTTTTATAATCGACAACACCGAAATTGGAACTTCATCCGTGTCTGGCGGGCCGGGAAAGCTGAGAAAATTGCATAGGGAACGGAAAATTAGTGAGTGCCGCTCGACTGAATTGCCTACAAGACAGAAATCATTAATCTGGTGACGAACTCTAATATTCCTTATTGCGAGAATTTCTGCTCTATAGTCCCGCAGCGTTGGAGCTCTCGTTGCATGCCTTTCCTTCTCTTTCATATATTATCTTCGAAGATCGGCCATGTTGCCGTATATTCTTTTTTTATCGACATTCTGTCAGCGAACAACGGATAATCTTTGAAAAATATAATGATCTGACACTTATTTTTTATAATACAAGTAACTGCTAGGTCATTGATCCACATTTTGGTGTACAATTTTTGCTTGGGGTTTACCAAGGATCTCCAGCTATATTTTAATAGAGTGTTCTGAATACGCCCATATAACAAATTTCATTCACCAAGCAAATAATGCTAGATCGAATCAAATAATCCAGAAAAAATGCTAAAGTTTGGCATATTCTTAGCATTATCTTATAGAATTATTCCAGCATTCCTTCTCAATT
Organism: Galerucella calmariensis; assembly: GCA_910591675.1. Classification (NCBI taxonomy): domain Eukaryota; kingdom Metazoa; phylum Arthropoda; class Insecta; order Coleoptera; family Chrysomelidae; genus Galerucella; species Galerucella calmariensis. The sequence continues at coordinate 14,662 of CAJUYG010001280.1, forward strand.
CCAGTTGAAAGGTTTCATAATATTTCAGAAATCATTAGACATCATGGAGAAAAAGATTGGATTGAAAATAAATGGAAAATCACAAAGCTACGGAAATTTGGACGAACAGGTGCGTATTACAGGCGTGTACATGAAAGTAGTAACGCAGCTGAAAGTTACAACGAAATAACGATAGACACAGAAGGTCACCTTCCTAGTTCTTGGACCACGTTTCTCTATTGGCCTTGTCGTGGGACTCTTACTTAATAGGCTAATATCACTACGTCCTGGTGGAAGATTTGTTGTTGCTGTTGTTCCCATCCCATGCCTCAGGAGCAACACACAAAATTTTCTCTCCACATTCTAAGGTCTCGATAACTTTGAAGGTATTCATTTTTTATTACGAAATAATTATAAAATATGACCCATGAAACAATCTATTACTCATAACATAACCTCACAATAATCTTCTTTTTCTTCAACTTTTTAATTCTGAAAGCTTTCACAAAACAATACAAACAGCTATCTAGCTTTTAATTCCATAAAGCTTCGTATTGGCATAGAAAATTTCTTATTTAATACAATAAAGACATGGCCGAACCGTTTGCTCACGATAATGAGCAATGTTGCCATAGTTTTTATATTCATATATTGATAGGTATATGATACTATTTTTATACTATATAGAATATGCAAATAATCTGGTTCAGAACATTATTTGTTTTCAAACTGGGATACAAATTTCAGAAAATCTGCGAAAGATAAATCAATTTAATCCATCAGATATGATATTATCAATCAATCCAACTAAAAATACTATAAAAAACTTCAATTTCAATTGGATGTATATGATTCATTGATAAAAATTGAATATGGCAACACCGTAATTTATAATAAAATAATTTAATTTATAAAGTATATTTTGCTCACAATTATCACTGGCCCCTCTGTTTTCAGGAAGTATTTCATTCACATTTTACAGAAAATTGAGGTTTGCAGAGATTTCTAAATGGTTCACAATGATATTTTCCATTTAAAAAAGAATAATAATTGTCATAATATATTGGAGGAAAGATCTCTGCCATAACAGTTGACGATGTTTGTTTTTGTGAACACTTACATAACTGTTGGCATAAATTTCCAATATCAATCTAATATTTATCCAAAACAAAACTTCATTACATTCTCACGCGAAATGTTCAACTGCGCATGATCATTCAAAGCATTGAAAGCCATTTCTGGACTAAACGACTGCTTCTTTATATCGCTTTGACAGCCAATGTTGGCAATCAAATCTAATAAAATGCTCTTTTGGTGCCAATGTATGGCTATTTAGGCCTACAGGTTGAATTGCTAATAAGCTATCAAATCTACTTTAAGGCCAAACCGCACGCTCCCTTTAGGCAGCAATTACGTAATGAATGCTACATGTAGAAGCTTGAGTGGACGGTTTCAATTGCCTATTAGCTTCAAGAGTGACACAAGAGTCGAATTTAAATCTACTTCGATGCTTGTTGTGTCACTTGGGCGGGTGCTGGATCCACTGTAGAGTCGATTATCCGGCTTGGGTCTTGGAGAATAGCCTCAATCTGTTTGTTTTCTCACAAACAATGTCATGGGCTACCGGTCTATTAACATGAAATCATACAATGTCTTATTGTTGCTGTGACACTTTAAATGGAATGAATTTTATATAAAAGCTAGTTTCCACCTGCCTTCTGTATTTTGTTTTGAGTTAAAACACAGCTTCCAATAATAATTCAATCTGATTATTTTGAAATAGTCATTACACAAAACACTTTATCATCGAACGTAATAAATATTCGGTGTGCAGCACAACCACGAATAGTTGCCGTACGGTTTTGGCTATTCTTCATACTATTGGCCGTTAAGCCCATCTGCTGCTGTGTCACAAAGCAACTACATTATTATCATCTCGATACAAAGTGAAATTGAGGTGAAAGCAGTATAGGAAAATGAGAAATTTGGAAAGAGAAGAGGTTAAATTGTCATTATCAAGATGTACGTGCATGTATTTTCAAGTTTAACCTGAGAATGATATTATTAAGTACTGAAATATAAAAGATACCAAATTTTATCTTTATATACAGTGTGACCCATTTTGTTTGGAAGCACTCCTGTGAAATCCGTATTTCTCAACCGACTCCGATTTAATTTTTTTTGTTAGATTCAGTATTAAAAACAGTATTTTGGCACACATTTTCATAGCCTGATTATTATTTTCAAGGCCCCCTATATGTTAATTTTTCTTTGCCAAAAAAGACAAAAGTACATTAGGCAATTTTTTTTATATACCACTGGATTCAGAGTCATCACAAATGGAAAATACCCAAATTTTTCTTAAAAATTTCTTTTTACGACAAAGTTATTACAACATGAATTTGTAAAAAGTGGTATTCTCAGTAATTTTAGGTAGAATGTAGACAAGTTTTTGAAATGGCAGCATGATAAACAAAAACTAGGACTCAAACATATTGCACAGTAAAAATTCGAAGCCGATAACTTAACCCGTTCTGGAGTTTAGCTTCTGAAAGTGGATGACGTCAACTACTACTATTAAGTCACCTGTTACCATTCGTAAAAAAGTTTACAACACTTTATTTTCACCCTCCAAATTTTATTAATGTAAGTGTAGCCGTTCAAAAGATACGAGGGGGACTTTTGAATAGCACTGTATATTTTGTCTATCTGTAATGAATTTCCCTCTGGAGATTTTCAATTACCATTTATTTAGTTAATAATAAATTATCGCTTTATTTTATGGACGCACTGTATAAATAGAAAAACCATTTTCCTTCACCTGAAACTTGATCAAAAACACCTTCAAAGAAAAATGGCAACCACTAATTTAATGCTGTAAACACATCGAGCTGTAAATATTTCACTACATCCTGAATTCATCATTGGTTTGTGTTTATTCTTAAATTTTCGATAAGTATATTATTCTTGATCCAAAAATCCGAATGGATTAAAAATATTTGTAGTAGAGGTTCGGAAATAGTGTCTGTTTATTGACGTTACATACTTTATCTGCAAGCAGCGAACCAGACACTAGGCCACATGTGCTCGAGCGAGAGAAAACCTGAGATTTTTTTTTCAATTCGTACAGGATGGAACAACTGAGATTTGAAAATTGTTTTATTGATTTTAAATCGGCTGGACACGACTCTAGTCGGTATTTGCGCTTTGAATCAGATTCCTTTTATACTGCCCACACTACACACAAAATAGCTATTTATGCCATCAGTTACGAAATGCCTAATTTTGTGTAACGCGTCACAAGTTACACAAAATTTCATTTCGTAACGTATTGCATACAAGATTTTTTCTAATTTTGAAGAAAGTAATGAAAAAATAAAATTTAATATAATTGATAAAAATTTGGAAAACATAAATTTAGTTTGTTGCTGTTACTTCATGTTAGTTGTCAGTTTGACATTTTGTAAAAAAGTCTAGACGGAAGGTTTTTAGCGAGATTGATATATTTTTAGTTTTATTTTTTTAAAATTAGTGATTCAAGCTCTGAAGAGCTACCAAACGATATTGAAGAGGCAGCAGGTCTCTATTATCAGTAATTCCCAAAAAGTCAAAGGGAGTTTATGATTTGGCATACGAAAAATTTGTTACGTGGTGTGATGAGAAGAAAATTAAACATGTTAATGAGAAAGTTTTATTCGCATATTTTGAGGGAAAGAAAGATCTAAAAGTTTCCATATTATGGACACTTTACTCAATGTTAAGGTCTGAACTGAATCTGAAAAGGAATATTGATATTAAAAAATATACAAATTTGGCAGCATATATTAAAAGGCTATCGGACGGGTACAGTGCTAAAAAGTCAAAAGTTTTTATTAAAGAAGATTTTGCCAAATTTTTAGTGGAAGCTGATGACAAAGAATACTTAATGGCTAAGGTTGCAATGATAATTGGAATGGCAGGAGCATGCAGAAAAGCAGAATTAACATTTCTTCCAGTTGAAAATGTTATAGACGAAGTAAGCCATTTTCGTGTTGATATCCCACCTTCAAAAACAAAAGTTATACGGCAGTTTGCAATTACCACTGGAGACATTGAAAAGACGAATCTTGTTGGAATATTAAGAAAATATATTAAATTGCGTCCCCAGGTTCTTAAACACAACAGATTTTTTGTAAAATATGCGAATGGAAAATGTACCAGAAATACTGTGGGAATTAACACATTTAGCAGTCTGCCAAAAGTTATTGCACAATTTCTTGGTCTTTCAAATCCTGTTCTATATACTGGCCACTGCTTCAGAAGAAGCTCTGCCATTTTCCTAGCAGACAGTGGCGCTGATATTTTAAAATTAAAGAGGCATGGAGGTTGGAAATCTACCTTTGTTGCGGAGGGATATGTTGAAAATTCCATGAATAATAAAAAACTTATAGCGCAAGAAATATTTGATGAAACATCTAATACAATATGCGCTGCTTCCCAAATAACAGCAAGTTCGAGCAATGAAAAAAATATGACGTCGGGAATTAATTTGAATAGTTGCAATAATTGTGTTATCAATATTTACAATAATTAATTAATTTTATGATTTATGTTTTTAACTTGTATTATAACAGTTTAATAAATAGAATAATTCTTTTTGTCACTAAGTTTGAAATACATTTTTCGTCACCAATTGCATAAAATTTCACTTTATGCAACTAGTTACAAAAAGTAAGATGTTTCATAATGTCAATCAGTTTTGAAAAGTGTCACTTTATATGTCAAAATTGGAAAAAAAAACATAGAGGCCCCAACTCATTTACCAGTTCATACCGCTAAGTCCTACTACAAAAATAAAAAAGTTCAGGACACACATCAAGGAAGAGTAGAGGAGTGATCAATGTTGCATACTTCCCCGTTTTGAAAATCCTCAACACAGTAGACGGAAATTCAATAGTAAATGAACTAGCAAAGAGCTATGTCGTTTCTTATATTTTCACAATTTCTTTTCAAGCTGAAAAACTCTTGCTTATAACGTTGCCTTAGTGGTTTTTCGCCCAGTAAAAACGTACGTAGGCATGTATTCAATTTAAATTTTTGTTAGCTGGTATTTTTAGATTGAGAAAGTGTTCGAGTGGTGATCGATGCTCGTAAAAGTTAAAACTACTGATGCTTTTGTATTTCAGCATACGAGTTCAGAGAAGTGCAACCTAAATTTGTCTAAACAAATTAAAAACGAAGATTAGATTTGTTGCATTGGTGATTGATGTTAACATGAATTTGTACTTTTTATATTACGGTTGTAATGAACAGGATACATTAATCGTAACTAATTAAAATCGGAAGAATTTGACGAGTGAATACAATATTCTCGTATTTTGCTTCAACAATGCCAATCTAGATTTATTCTCATTATCTAAGCTTCAATGTCATAGAATTATATTAAACTCTACTCCGTTTTCACTCGGTGCCACTAACTTTGATTTTTCCTTAGTCGCAGCTTTTTTGTATCCACCGTAACTTCCAGAGCTAGTAGCATGTGACTGTACAGGGTTATTGGTTATAATTTGACCACCCCTTTATTCCTCTTATGCATACAGACACAAAGAAAAGTTCCAAATAAAAGTTATGAAAGTGTAAATGAATTTCAATAATATATACTTTGTACACCAGTAGCGTTTTTGTATTAGGGGGTATAATATATATAAAAGTTGTATTTCGTGATAAACACTGTATTGTTTTTTGTGTTCTTTGTTAATGAACATTCAGTCGCCTATTTTTTAATCATTTACTGTCTATGGTTGAAATAATACCCTTCTTGGTGTGCGTCATCGATTGTTAATGTCTTTCTATTACATTACGTAGGAAGAAATGGAAAAAAAGGCAGGTCGCAGTGATTAATCCTAATCAAAATATTACAATAATGAACCGTTTAAATGTATTACAAACGTTAACCCTCATCTACAAAAATTTGATTGGTTGATGATTAGATTACGCTCAAGCTCAACCTATCAATCAAGAGTTTAAAATACTATGAAGGCGTTACTTTCGTAGCGGCAATAAGTCTTACGTCTTTTTCTACTGTCACACCGTATATTTTATCAAAATATATTTATACTCCCACAACTTTTATTTGAAACAACTTTTTTTTGTGTCTGTATACATAAGAGAAATAAAGGGGTGGTCAAATTATAACCAATAACCCTGTACTTTGCATGGTCAAACTAATCCATGATGTCCAGTAATTCAAATTAATCATGGAGGGATGGAAAAGGGGACCTTCTAGGTGAATATTAAATATCGTCAACTAGAAAACTATTTCAACGACATTAGATAAAATTATTCATGAATTCCTTACTTTATTTTTGTATCTTTTGTATTGTTATACATTTTCTATAAGTTGAAATTGTATAACATTGTAGGACAATATAGAGCGCTTGATATACATTAAATCCCATTACACTTTTTACTATCTCATAAATCCATATGAATGGAATTTATTTACTGTGCTTCGAATTCGTATATATCATCGCATCATATATATTTACAAAGTGTTCAACAAATTGAAACAAAACTTTGTATCATATTTTATCATTTGATAACAAACTGCATTTAACATTTATGTGTAATTGAAGTTGATCAAAATAATAATCAGAATCGGAAGTGAAGAATTCTGTTGTTTTTTGCAACGTTTCAACTCTCAAAAACCACCCTTGAAAACATGGGTTGATGTTTCTTCTTCTCTGTATTTCACTGTCAAAAATACCGGTTATATATGATCACGCTCCGAAGAAGGATATTCCCCTTTACAAAAAGTTGTAAGCATAGACCTTCATTTTTGGTGATAGAAAATATTTGGAAGACATTTTTGTAGAGTTTTGCAAGAGCTATAAGACTTTGTGTTTGAAATTGAAATTTGAAATTGATCCTTTAGTTTTTAAATAGGGTGAGTTCAAAGGGCTTGAATAAGGTGGTTTTCAACAGCTATATCTCGCCATATATTCACTGTCCCCAAAATCTACGCACAGGGAAATTTTATTCATTGAAAAAGCTACAAAATCATACACTGCCGGTGTGGATACATCCTCCGGAAGTTCATTCACATATATCATGATTAAAAGAGGTCCTAAAACAGAACCCTGGGGAACTCCCATTCCCATATTTTCAAAAGAAGAGTAAAAAGACCTCATTTTATTGCTTAGCTCATCTACCAGTCAGATAAGATCGGAAAAGTTGTAGTGAAAGTCCCCTAGCCCCATAGCATTGTAACATCAATATGTACCTTCAATTAATTGCCTCTGTCAATCCTAACCTCCAAAAACTCCAGGTAGATGAATAAATAGGATGAATAAGAATAAATTACCACCAGACAACCTCTAGTTTTCGACCCAAACGTTCTCTGTGCATCACAAAGCAATTAAATAACCAACAAACAGTTTTTAAACGTCCTCACAGATACATTGTATCGAGTAGCAACTGCAGCTTTATTTTTTTTTTTCGTGTGCACACGTTTAACCATTATTGTTTGCGGGTTCTTCTCATTTCACTGGGACTGCTATTTCGCTTTATGTGTTCAATTTAAACTTGAGTGCAACAACAATAATTGAAGTAAGTTTAAGCAAAGTTTCCAATTGAAACTATGAAGTGAAATGTTAACTTCCCAGATACGCTCAAGTAATTGCACATCGAGTTAATGAAGACAATTTATATTTTGCGTTTTAGTGGTCTTGATAGAGCGGCGGATTGTCGTTATTTATGGGTTATCTGATAGCTAGACGTTTATAATGTTGGATGAGCTAAAGAAACTTGGCGTCAGCAACACTAAAGACTAAGGAAGAACGATTCTGTCGCTACATGAAAGTATGAGTTACCAAAACGATCAAAATGGAAAAAAATCAAGATATTAGAAGGAGTCTTTGGTTGAGATCAACTTTTATGAGAGTGCTGTTGGAAATGCCATTTCAAACTTTTTGCCAAATAATTTAATTCAAAATATGATTAACCCAGGAAGGTTTTGTGAATTATAGCCAGGAAAAATGTGGAAAAATGAGGAAATTTTATGATTGCATACTCTTCCGATTCATATACATAGCTGAGACTCAAATTACTTTCACAAATGTTAAAATTTTAACTATAAACCAAAGTGGTAACAACTTTTGTCAGATTAACGAATTGAAACGTTTATTACTCAAGAAAGAGATTATCTTCATAAATATAATTCTCTTGTACGTGGGTATGTAGTGCAACTGCTTCCAAACACACAACTCTTATTTCTAAAACGGAATCTCACGATATTAGGGGAATTTTATCAGACAGAATTACAAATAATATTTCAGAGTGCAGTAGCGAAGGTAATAAATAAACAAGGTACATTTTTCATTATTTTACACGAAGGCATTATAAGCAAAGTAGCACTAGACTTAAATCAGATACATAAACAAGATCCAAGGGACGTTTATTTATTACTTTGCTCCATTATTTTCTCAGAGCTCAGAGTAAAAGCCAGATACTTGTAAATTCGTACATTTTGCCAAATTTAATTTTGCCTCTATGGTGAGATGCAAAATATGTTTTTTCAAATGGATTCTTAGGATTTTATTGCCACATATCGACGCTGGCACTAATAATATTTCGATAACTAGAGAACAATTCGGAAGCAATAACTATTTTGTTAATGCTCTTGCTCCCTCACGGATTCTTTTTAAATTGACTGGTTACGCGAGCGTCTTGAAATATTTTATGACAAATTTCCAGCTTCCAGCAATGGTTTATACAAGGGTTTATTTCTCTTAATAATGCAAGTACTCTAAGCAGCTCATCCATTAAAAGGTTACGTGAACTATATAGCCCAGTCATTTTATTCAGTTTACCTCGGAAAGAAAAGAAATTAGCTGTAACCTCGTATAAAACTTCAGTCTCAAAAGTCACATAAAGCCTTATGTCCGCTTAAATAGAACGATAAAATAAAGGTTATTTCCTGGGTTATTTTTAATTCTTCTTTTTACTGGACTATGCATACTATACAGAGTGTACCAACCTTACGACAAACTTCGGTATATGGGTTATTTTGAGAGATATCAAAAAATGTTATCAACAAAAACAGTAGATGTGTTGAAGGTCCATATTTTGAAATTATATCGAACTATAAACTTCAGGTATAGGGAATGCTTGACAAAAATCGAAGTTACATAATCGAAGATTTTATTTTTGCTATAAAATACAGGGTGTTCCATTTGCACGAAGAAAGAAAATGACAGGTTCGAGTTTCCGTTCACCCTGTATATAAGAAAGAATATAATCGAAATTCAATAGGATACGGAGATATACGATCATGTTACGAAACTCTGTTTGGCAAAATACATTTTTTTCCTTTAACGTACAATAATAACATAGCGTTGATTTACCTACGATTTTCACATAAACGTGTCCATATCTTTTGAAGGACTTTGTATAACGTGGCAAAACCTCATATCAAAAGCTTCAAATAAATGTAACCAATTCGAGTTCGGTATAATATACAGGGGTTCCCATTTGAAATGGAGTTATGCAGCACTCTGTATAGTTCGATATAATTTCAAAATATGGACCTTCAGCCCATCTACTATTTTTGTTGATAACTTTTTTTAATATCTCTTAATATAACCCATACACCGAAGTTTGTCGTAAGATTGGTACACCCTGTATATAAATATATTAGCGATTATTTTTTTCATATCATTTTCAACCAATCAGAACGATTAATTTAGTCAAGTTACCTCGTATAATTTCGATAATACCTGATTATACATAGAGTAGCTCTACCAATCCAAAACTTTAGAAGTGATTTTACATAGAGTAGCTCTACCAATCGAAAATTTTGCACTACTTTAATTTCCATAGTAACCACATCGATATATCATTATACAACAACATTACCGGCAAATTCTGACGTTTATTAAAAATGAGTCGATTTGTAATGTAATTTCCATTGTACCAACTTTTATCTAAATGAATAAATTGTTTATATTCACTCAACAAATAATCGTATCAAATACAATCCCAGACAGCACAAGTACGTACCTAAAACGTTTTCAGGATGTCTGTTATCAGACATTGGATGTCCCAGGTACGTCCATTCCAGAACCTTAGTCGTCCTCAGGACGTCCTGAGGACATCTTTTGTTACTAAACCATACGTCCCTGGAAAGTCCTAATAAGAACATTCCAAGTACGTCCCTTAATGGACCTCCCAAGTACGTCCTCTAATTTTTTTTCATGGACCTTCGTAGAATCTTTTTAATGGACACAGGAAAAATTATTGAGAATAAATACCATAATATGTCTATATAGAATCTGAATATATAGTCTGAATAGAATGAGGTAATTATGTATTTTTTGGTATTTGGTTATTATATACCTAAAAATTGTGAATAATTGTGGTTTCTAATAACGATGTGTATTATTTTTCCAATTTTTGGTTCTAGTTTGTGCGTCCCCAGGACGTACAAATTAGAACGTCTCTAATACGTACAAATTAGAACGTCCCTAGTACGTACAAATTAGGTCTGGGACGTTGGGACCAATTTAGTACTCAATATGGACGTCCTAAGGATATCCTGTGCTGTCTGGGATACGTACTTCAAAATAAATACGGTTATATACCTCAAACTTCCTGCACAATTACAAATCGTGTTAGTTTGACACTCTTTGTAATTATGCAACAAGTTATCGATGTATAACCTGATTATTTTGAAGTACTTATAGTATTACCGAAGAATTCACCAGCTTAACAAGAAGCGAAGCTTCTGATCCTTTTTTTATATACGCATGTCTGAAAGAAGCCATTTTTATAATAAGATACCTCCCATATTCATTTTTTCAACCAATTAAATCGCCGATATTTGAAAATTTGATCATTTTCTCTGTGTCTTCAATAAGTTATCTGTCAACGTCGGTCTCTCAAGGTTATACATTTTGGTTACCAAAACATCAAAGAGATTGCGTCGGGCTTCGCTTCTTGTTAAGCTGGTGTATTCTTTGGTATTACTACTGATAAAATTATAATAAAAAGAAAGTGTCCGGCACTGATCAAAAATGCACCATGAAAGTGGAGGTTGAACCAAAATAATATTTGTACATTTTCAAATACTGATCCTCGTTCCCAAGTTATTTGCCTCCATACTTATAATTTTCAATTTTTAGTTTTATTTATATAAAATTATCAATAAATGTGTGTGTATGTTTATTATGAAAGTGGGTAGAGTTCTGCAGGATCTCTCCTAAGGCAGGAACGTATTAGTAGTAAAAAAAATTGAAAATCTATTGTTTTTGTTGAAGTGGGAACTTGAAGAAATTGAAAAGGAGTACCAACATTACTTTAGCTTCACCTAAACGCTCCCAGCTATGCGGTGCTAACATAACCATAGATTTTTTCTCATTGAAGAAAAAATAAGCTAGGCAATTCTCAATTTCCGGATTAACAACCTTCAAGTGCTAGAGTCACAACGTAATTCGGATTTTTAAGATTAAACTTTCAACAAAATTGAGTAGGTACTAACCAAGCCGGCGGTATCATAGTAAGCCAGAAGTTCAGGAAAAACCAGCATGTCATAATCCATACTTCTTTACAATTTTAAGGCACTTGAAAAAAACTTAAAAACAGCAACTTGTACACGATAGCTAAGAAAATTCACTAGAAATCACTAAAAACCAACCTTTTATTAAACAAAACGACCTGTCAAAATAAACGTCGGCGGCACGGGTTTCAATTCGAAACTAACACGAACTGAAATTACTAGACTTCCATTTGCAACGCCGGACATGATTGTTTATATTACCACAGCGTCTGAAGTAAAGCATAACCAGAGTTTAACGACTGTTTTCAGGATTTCGAGACAGCATTGCCAGATTGCTTTGACGAACACATTTTCCAGGTTATTTTATAATTATTGTAGTTTAGAAAAAATATTGGTGGAGTTGATCTTGATAAAATTACCCAAAAGGACACACTGTATATATTTTTATATAAATAGTTGCGATTACATAAAAGATAAATCACATTTGAGAAAAGGGTTAGTGGTTTCGATTTTTATTCCCTTTCCCCTTCTCATTTTGTATTTACCCGTTTCATCAAAGATTTATCCCGGCACGTCCGTACACTACAATCCGTTTCTTCCCATATAAAGCAATTTCTTTTCACCCTAAAATCGTTACCCGACCACATGACCACCTGATTCCTACCCACCGGGCCCTCAATCGTTTCAGGTACGGCCTAAAAAGGATTTCTTAAGGAATTACTATTTTATATTAAAAATTAATCAGTTCAAACATTAATAAATGTGTTTTTTCATTCATTATCTTTTTTTACAAAAACATCACAAAAATTCAAGTAAATGGAATTAGCAAGAAGAATGAATAATCCAGTCAGGTTAGCCCAAAAACTATCAAAACATGGATGTGAAAGCAGTAGGCGGGATTTTTGATGAAATCCCTTAAAAATATCATGGTCAATGATAATCCGTTGCCTTCACCGGTTTTTAAGACGCAAAATACTATTTGTCTTATAAGATGTTATTCAATTACAAACTGAATGCAACAAACGCGGTTTCGATATGTTATTTAGTTGCTGAGTAATCTAATTGTTAATAAACATTGGGTAAAAGAAATAGACATTGTTAGAATAAAGACATATGCCACAAAAAATTGTTTCAACTTACAATAATGTTTTACACATACTAGAAGGTTACAGCTATCATATGCAATGATTTTATCAAC
>CAJUYG010001280.1:32371-69961 GCA_910591675.1 Galerucella calmariensis
AAAAAAACATTTTACTCAAAATGACTGATTAGTTGTAAAATTCCTAGTAGAAAACTCCGTTTCACACAAACGTGAAGTTGCAGTCGTATGCGCGAACATTGCGAAATTGCGTAACGTTTTCACATTTTGTAGGGTTAACACAAAATTAGAATCAACCATGTGGGTTATTAGCGAGGCGGTACGCTTACAGTTTATGAATTAGTTGTATTTCGTTCAGGTACTTAACTAGGGAGTTTACTTTACAATCTTTTCCTAATAAAATTGTAAGGTTCTGAGGTAGATTATTATTTTGTCTCTGTAGTTTGTACTTAGGGCATTCAATTAGAAAATGTTTCACTGTTATGTCACATCTGCACAAATTACATTTAAGTGATTCCGTTTTATTGAACAGGTGCTGATGGGTTAATCTGGTGCGACCTATTCTTAGTCTTGTTAGTAAAACTTGGTGAGAGCGTCTTGTAGGTATCATTTTTCACGGTTTCACAACGGTTTTTATTTCGCGTAACTTCACTTTGGATTCTCGCCACTGACTCTGCCACGCACTAAGCACTCTTTCCTTGACGTGAATTTTTAGGTCAACCGTTATTTCTTCCACTGTTATTGCACTTTCCTTTCGGTGGCCTCTTTTGCTTGCTGGTCTGCCTCTTCGTTTCCCAGGATTCCGATGTGGGATGGGATCCACATAAATTGTACCTCTTTTTCGGTTGTGTGAAGCTCATTTAGTATTGATTTTATGGACAGAGAAATAGGATGAGTATCATAAATTTTTTTGATGGATTCAAGGGAACTGAGGGAATCTGTGATTATTAGGAATTTGTAGTAGTTTAAACTTTTGGCATGTGTTACAGCTTGAGGTAGTGCGTACATTTCTCCTGTGTATACAGTGCTGAGGGGTGAAAGTTTAAAAGTTAATTTTGTGTCAGGAGTAATAACTGCAGTTTTATGATACAAGCGGGAGTTTCATTTTCATTTTTTTTAATTATCAGGGATTTATCTATGCAAGGATGATTGAGTATCCATGCATGGTGGTGATATGGCACTATTTTTGAATGTTGGAGGATTTTCGATGTGGAAGTCTGAAGAGTATTTCCGTACCCTCTCATAGAAAGGAGGGTCTGATCTTTTTTGTTTCTGAAATAGGTTGGGATATTTACTAGTATGTACATTTTCTTAGGTTGGATGTTCGACTTTTCCGAGGATAGAAGTAGAATATGTTGAAGAATCATACAGAATCTGTCAGCCTTAACTGTGGATATTTTTTACTTCAACACCCACAAGTTATCCAGGCGGCATGGTCTTAGATCAAATAAAGCACACAACACTCACAGATAAACTATCTAAACGTCTTGAGATGTTGAAAAATCAGAAATTATTGCTTCAAATACAACTTCAAGTTGTCGATAATTAAACTGCTGTCGCCATGAAATATAGTTTGTAACGTCAATGGCATGAGAGGGTCGGTAGGAGACGATAAAGATAAACAAGACCGATTTTGGTTTTTGCGCAAGACAGTTGGCAAACTTCACGTGGCTTCTTTTTATGGAAACGGAGTCTAACTAACTTTTAAAAAAACAATGACTGTCATATTTTTCAAAAATCACCACTTAACTCAATCCAATACGATTGTATTTGGCCATTATTATTTAGTAGATCATATCATGATAATATTCAAATATAAAAAAAAACCTTATAATCTGGAAGCAACTAGTTTTGCTAATCCCAACAGGTTTTAACCAGAAGAGATGTGTTAATTTTCTATCATCTCTCAACAACTGAAATTGGGTTCTATTTAATACCAAAGTTGCTGAGTTTTCAGAAAATCCTAACAAATATAAAATAACCATTAGCTTTTATGTGCAGTCTTGTCGTGAATATTACATACGTCTATAAATAAATAAGTATATTGCTTAGTTTTCGAGATAGTTGAAGCTTTGTTATCAATTTTAAAACAGATTATTACCTTTTTATGTATTATTTCCAATATCTACAGATTTCTCTCGGATATACCCAACTAATAATTCATGTACACTAACTGATCTTTCGAAAAAAAAGAACGCTTAAGCGAAGAAAATATTTCGTTGTTATCTATCATGGATACAAGTTTGATATCTCCAATTCCTAGGACAATTCTGATGTGGAAAGGTTCCATGTATAGATATATTTGATATATCTTTCAGATATATGTGATTGGATTTTCTTGAAAGATCTATTCATATGTATTACTTGACGTCGACCCCGATCTCTGTGAGTTTTCATCATTTTTTCCACATGCAGCATATGTAAAGTTTTGTTTCTAACCGAAAAAATTCATTCAGCTGAATTATAACTGGTATTATGAATGAACGTGATGAAGGCTACGGTACAACTAATAGCACAAAAAACATAAAGGCTGAGGTGCCAAAATAATCAATCAATAAATAGAATTTCAGAAACTCAGGTACGACCAATATACAAAGTTGTTGAAGTGTAATGTAAATTATACAAAGTTATCTATTACTTTGTCCTAATCTATGCGTTTATGACGTGTTATTGTGAGGAAGTGTTGCTGTGAAAGACTGATATCCTGGAACTGCCGGTAAATGTCAACACTTAGATATTCGTGTGGTATATAATATATTGAAAGTTTCCACAATGAATGTAGTTTCATCTGAATTTAACTCCAGATCTCGTTGCGATATTCACACTACAGAAGGTGTTGAAAAATACTCCACAAATGTCAGTCTAGTTAGTTGAATAACAAATGTAGATTTGAGAAACATATAATGGCCCATCGTTGTGGAAATTTCTATATATTGTAAAGACGAGTACAGCAGCACTAGAAGCCTCATTTGGACTCCATTTCACCTATTGATGATGGGAGAAGCAATCATGGGGTTAGTCAGGCTGTAAAATATCCTGGGCAACAAAACAGTTAGATCGGGACCCATATCCATTGAGTGCATCATTTTAGATATGAAAACACTATATGGCCACCAAACTTCTCCCCAGCCCTTGCAGCTTAAAATAGCCGTAAGGTAGCATTCAGACTGGAAAAAGAATGCCAGAAAGAACTAAATGAATTGACAGACCACAATAAAGTAAGATTAGTGTGGGTGCCGGGACAGCAACGACATTTGGTGGACAAGAACCAGTTTTTTTGACCAAATAGAAGGTAGCTCGAGGACAAACACCAAAAATGGGTACAAAACTAACATAAACTACAGTGGAGCAACACTCCAAAGCAAGTACACAGAAAGTCGTGACACCTGTGTTAAAAGGGCTAAACAGCTACCAAATATCAGTAGGTTAACTAACGAGACATGCCCCGGTGGAAGATAACCTGCGTAAAATGAGGCTGTACAACGAGGATTTCATCTGCAGACTTTGTAGCATGGAGGCCGAGACTGTAACCCATATCTTGTCTGACTGTGAGGCATTGGAATCCAGGAGAAAGACAATCTTCGGAGAGGCTAGTGTGTTGTCTGAATCATATGGCACATATCCAGTTGAACTATATCCCTACTCTCAGGTACGGAAATGGCTGGGAGGGGGAGTAAATGTGGGAGCAGAGTACAATAGGTCAATAGGCTGTAGTGCTCCTGGCACAAGAACGGCTTCCACGAAAAGGATTGTGTTGTATGATATTGACTTTTAATTACAAACCAAAATGGTTGGTTGTGAAGATATCCTAACACCGTTTATCTTGAGAGTGTAATTCATTATCTGTAGGGGCATATAGCACAAGAAGTAGATGTTTTTTTCAAAAGTAATTTTGAAATTTTTGAGGCGTTAAAATAGTATATCTTGACATCTACCTCAATGATTAATTTCTACTTAAAAAAATTCACAATAATATAAATTAAAAATCATTTTTCTTCAGTATCAATCATAGAATGAATGTATTGTCCCAGATTAAGTAATTTTTAAACATTCATAACGATTTAAGCAAAACGATGACGAATCGACGTTGAACTCAAAAGTCTGGGGATAATAAAGATAATAAATAGTATCATCAATCAAGACAAATCCCTTTTAGTCGTGTAAAAAATCAGAAACTGTGTCACATTTTTATACCACGTCTATGTGACGGGAATTCCGAAAGCACCAGGCCATTAGCAGGTTATTGCAATCCAAGTAAACTTATAATCGAATGGGGTAAGGGCGGCTTATCTTGACTATATTATTAGTGTACAGAGTCCGGAAGGATATCATTATCAGCTATAGCAACCTACTGAATTCAGATCCACATAATGAAGATATCTTGGCCCTACGTACCTTTTGGATATTGTGAATCGTGCTTTGGAAATGTCCGTATAGCGAAATCGGGATATTATTTATGGTTATTGCAGAGTTTTATCACCACCTGCTATCCCATATTCACTCGTGTCTGATTATTTGTTGGCCATTTTGTATAATTTGATATTTACTGTTCTATTTAAAAATATATTCAGTTGCTTTCTATGGACATACGCTAAGCGATCAACGTATACAGGGTGTCCCAGGAGCTCGTACCAAAAACTTGGGAGATGATAGAAAGGCTAAAAATAATGATGGTATTTCATATAAAATTTTTTCTTTACGCCCTTAGTTAACGAACTATAGGGCACTAAAGTTGGGAATGAAAAATGGTTTTTTATTTAGCATCCTGTATTATTAGCAAATTAATAATAAATTGGTGCAATTTTTTCAAACCGTTTTGACTTTTTTGATGTTAATTACTTGGCTACTCGTTTTTTCTAATCTGCTAATGTGATGTAGTTATTCATTTTTCAGGATTTTGTTGATATTTTTACTTTTATTAGTAAGTAATGTTCGTTTTCAGTAAAGTTCTTTATAGTTAAACAAAGTTGAACTTTATATTTATAAATGTAGACTGCACCAGTTTATTAATAATTTTCTAATAATACAGGATGCTTCCTGTAATCGTACATTCAAAATAAATGTGAATGCGCCAATAGGTGTGAAGTGCGACATAAAATTGTCCGTATCTCTTAAACCGTTGATGTTATCGAGATGTCACAAGAGGATTTGATATCTCTAAAAATGTTTACAAAAGCCAATTACTGCATTTATAACTGAAAAAAGTTTTACTTAAAAAAAATATGGCGCATCCACCATTTAACTTAGTCGGTACCTGAGTTCACAAGTATGTTGTAGACTTGTATATCACGCCAAAAAGTGTGCAATTATAGTGTTTATTAACGGTCATAATATAACCAATTTCCAATCAGTTATTTGATAATTGTAAATAAAAAACCATTTTTCATTCCCAACTTTAGAGCCCTATAGTTCGTTAACGAAGGGCGTAGAGAAAAAATTTTATATGAAATACCATCATTATTTTCATTCTTCCTATCACCTCGCAAGTTTTTGGTACGAACTCCTGAGACACCCTGTAGGTATAGGGTGTCTGAATGTACAGAAATTATTCGGCAGAATGGACTCAAATTTGGTCACCAATGTAAAAGAAGAAATTTCCAATTATCGATTACTCCATTATCAGGATGGCATTATAAGTTTTTTTTCAGTATCTGTCGTGATTTATTGTTGGAATTGTTGTTAACCTACATACAAAAATACTGATTTCTCACGAAAAAATTAACAACAAATACGTTTTATTAACAAAATTTCCAACAATCCTAGTAGGCTATGATACTATTATAACGGGATATTATTTCAAGTAATATTCTATCATTAATAATCATTCCAATCAAAATCAAAATTTGCAAATGTCAGATGAGAAGTCCAACTTGAACCAGCTATCATCTGTTCAGTGGCTCGTTTTAATAAGGACACCATGTATATTTTATATTTTTCCAAAAAAAATCTACAAAGGAAGCTACAAACCAAAGGTTCTAATTTTATCACTCAAGTCACGTGATTTCTCTCTTTCTCGGAATACACAAAGGAAGTCTATGGCGGCCTAAAGGCGTGTTATACCAGTGGACCGTGCATGTCTGAGAAACGTTTCGTATTACGTTCGATGCCCCTCAGTGTAAGAGTCTAAGATACACAGCGGATGCTGTCCATGCCCTTTGGGTTTTCAGAAAAGGATCAAAGGTGGACAAGCATTTGAATTTAAAGTAAAATTCGGACGAACATTAATATTGTGGGAAGAAAATAATAGTTTTTCCACTACCAGCTGTGCAGTAGAGAATTATTGCTTCTTCTAGCCAACTGAGAAGTCGAATTTCTCTATTAGTGGTTAATAATTTTCCATTATTAACCTAGGTCAATAATGGACAAATTCAAATATTTTGAGAATTCAAGGTTCAACAAAAACTTGTGCAACATAATTTTGTATACCCAGCAGATTGTCTTTATAACATATTTGTTGCTTGAAATTACCTATCGAGATAAAATTATTTGAATAAAAATGTTTAACTTAAATAGCTTAACTTACTTTGGAATACCATCCTTAAAAATAAAATCATTTTTAGAAACTTTAGACTTGAATATTTGCTTCAAAACCGACAACAATTTATCCAAATTCATTAAAAACAACAAATCCAAATCTTCAAAACTAAATAAATCAGGAGTTTATAAATTAATATGTGGTAATGACGACTGTGATAAAATTTATATAGGTAGAACTTTTAGGAATTTTAAAACTATAATTTCAGAACACAAACCTAGTTATGACAACCAAAAATCAGATTCCAACTATTCAAATTATTTATTAGCAAACCAACACTCTTTCGATTCAAATTTTGAAATTTTGCATATAGAACCTAAATCCTTCAAATTAAATCTTTGTAGAAGCCCTAGAGATAAATAAAAACAAATATTCAGATAATCTTCTTAACGATCAACTTGATATTAACAATTCTCCCTCATTAAATCTTTTTACCTAGAAAGGTTCCTGTAGGATTGTTGTGAATGAGTTTCCAGGTAAACTTGTTAAATACTTTAGTTAATCCCATATTCAGACAAATTCATTTCATTTCCTTGTAAATAGATTATAATTTTATTGTTAAATATCCGTATAATTTAGTATTAAGGCACTGTATAAATTGAAAATTTCTCATTATACCTCCATTCTTTTGAAAAAGCTACTGTATTAGCGAAACGCATCAAAACTTTAAGGTTAAATATAATGTAGATTTAACAAAATAAAATTGTTTGATTTCATAATTTACTATGGATCTACATCAAGTAAAAGCCTCATCTATTCAATAAAAATGCCATTTGTTTAAAATTCGCGCTCAACCAAAAATGACCTATGATGTATCGAAAATTGACAGTGTACTTGTCAGTCAGACGACGAAATAAACGCTTCTTGTGGTGCTTTTGTGAACTATTTCAAATTTTTGTTTCAAATTTTGTTAGTTGTGAAAAATATTGTATGTACACCATGGTGTTGAAGACATTTTTATAAACCTCGTACCTTATTCCGCTCGGTCAATAAAAACAGTCTTCACCACCCTGATGTTTAACTATTTTTCTTTTAAAAAAAGTAGGAAAGTATCAGAGTCTTATTAATGGTGACAACTCTATTTGTTTGGTTTGTCTAAGGCCTGAAAGTGTTTCTTCTGACTATTGATTGGTTATCTATTTTGAATTAGATTTGGTAACGGGTTCTCATTAGACCCATAATCTTTTTGGTTTTTGGAATTAGATTTGAATAATAGGTTCTCATTAGACTTTGATCAAATCTGTTTTCTCGGTTTAGATGATTTGTCTTTTGTTGTGAGAGACTACCAGATTACAATGTTTATTCATTAAAATTTGTTATTTGGAATTGTTCTCAGATAATTACTTTTATTGATTTATACAAATATTTTATAGTTTTCAATTTAATTTATGTGCTTTTGGAATCTCTTTTGACCTATGTGTGAAAATTTTCTATTTTGAATTAGATTTGGAAATGGGCTCTCATTAGACCCTTATTCTTTTTCGGCATCTTTGCATGGCACGATTTGATGGGTTCTTATCAGATCTTGATATCAAATTTATTTATTCACAATTTTTATTTAGGAAATTCACATATTTGTTTTGGGACATTACCAAATTACTTGATTCACAACAATTTTTGCAAATTGAAATGCTTCTTTAATATCAACATTTACACATAATTGTAACAATGTTACTCCCATACTCATGTTGGATGGCTTGAGTTCTGTGTCCACTTAGATTGTCACTTGTCATTTGTTAATTTCGAATTGAAGTAGTGTCACTTCAATTTCCACTCTACCAACACGTGTAGTCGCTGGAGATTTTAAAATTAAAAATGTTCAAAAGACGAGTAAGTAATTCTTTACTAATTTCTTATTTCACATATTTCCAACTATTATCACTTACTTGCAGGTATCGCACTGAAGATGGCTTAATAGCCGAAAGCGCTTTGCAATTATAAACAAAAAAATTTTACACAGAACACAACAATGTTTTCTTGAATAAAAAATTTAGCAACGTCTGTTTAAAAAATTAAAATTTGTAATTAGAAACATAGAATGCAAGTCATTTGCCATGCAATAACTTCCATTTGCGCCAGAAGCAATTCCATCGACTTTTTGGTCGTCTATTCAATATTCTAGCTGACTTTCACGAACTACAAAATTAAAGGAGTAGACATCATTTCATATACATATTCGTGGAACGCTACTCGAATATTCTTATTAGGTGGATATATATTGTAGCAAATTGATATTCCGACGGTAGAGAAAGTTTTTATAAGTTTTTCGGGCGCATGAAAATGTGAAAGAGATAATTCAATTTCGACCGGGAGGTTAAAAGAAGTAAACCCCTTATGAAATTTTTGAATGCAATTTCCCATCTTCGTTTTATCATTTCTTTTGTATAATCATATTTGTGAATTATTCTTCAACAAACTTATATGTTAATTTAACTTCCAGGTGCATAGAATTGTAATCGAAAATGAGAAAGCTCGTAATAACGCTATTCCAATCAGAAGAAATTACTCTTTCGTCTCAGTTTTTCTCAGTCCATGAATAACACTACAGCAGCAGGGTCGCCCCCTGGGAGATCTTCTCCCCAGGCCCCCTATCGTTTAGATATTCACTTGATTCCAAATTGAATTGAAAGACAGATCTGGAAAACATCACTTTCCTGGGAACTAGACTTTTGTAGCACAAAAATTATGGGTAAAGCTTTGGATGTTTAGCACCCTGTATCTCTCTTAATATCAACATTTAATTTAAGCTAGTTTAAATTTGGAAGTGAAGATTTCACTGTACTTCTATGTACAATTACTTATGTATGTATGTATTTTGGGGTGATATTCACTAAGACCTAAAATATCTACTGTGCCCCTTCACTTCTACTCAGTTTCTGAGGATCTCAGAACTTAGTAGTTTCTTTAGACCTATTTCCCGGAGGAATTTTAGGATGTCTGCAAGGTAAATGTTCCTCTTCTATCCAGTAATCTCCCAGGTGCTGTGCTCTAGGATTCTGAAGTGCTGTGCAGTTGGAAAGTATGTGGATGGAGGTTTCTTCTTCCATGCCACAAAATCTACATTCCTCTCCCTCCACTATTTTCAGCTTTTTCAGGTGCCCATTCAGGCGACAATGGCTTGTTAGGATTCCTGTTAAAACTCTTAGCGCAGTTTTACTTTGACTTATGCATTCATTGGATCTCAACAGGTTGTAGTCACCCAGAAGAGTCTTTGATTGTATAAGCCCTACTAGATCTTTCCAATGGTCCGATCTTCTCTTTTTCTCGGCTTTACCTATATCTCCCAATATTACATTGGGGCTAATTCCGCAATAGGGTTCAGGCCCCCAGAAAGGTATTTCAGTCCCCCTCTTTGATAGTTCATCTGCTTTTTCATTTCCTTCTATTCCAGTTTGTCCTGGAATCCATAGTAAGGTGACTATATTGTTCTCGCCTAGTTTATTGAGATTGTCTAGGTATTCCCACACCATTTTGGAACTGATTACACAAGAGCTCAGTGCTTCAATCGCTGCTTGACTATCCGACATTATGATAATCCTCTGTCTTCTTTATCCTTCATCAATATTGTCTGTATCTGTATCTTGTTCTATCTGCAACACTTTCCACCACCATTTGTGGAGGTTGAGGTTGACTTCCACAATTGTTTAAAGACCACCCTGTATAACTGTAAAGTCGCGTCCACATTATGTCGAATGGTGTCGATCGACAAGGTCGATCGACAATGCCGATCCAGTGTGGATGGTCGCCCGACATTGTCGATCCATAATGTGTACGCAGCTTAAGAGTTTGAATAGTATATCATACTTCCTGACCTAGCAAATGGAACAGATGATACATCAATATACTGAAGACATCATTTGAGCGGAATTAGCAGCGTTGCAATTAAATAATTAATAGCAATTGAGGTACGAACATAGTGGAAATTCTTTGCTCTAGTGGTTATTAATAGATTTATTGATCATTGAAGTTTAAAAATGGGACGTTCATTAGGGAATGTAAAAGAGTCGTTAATACAAACAATACGGAATCAAAGAGGTAGAAAATACGAGATGGGATTTGAAAGAAGATGCATTTAAATAATAAGAATCATAAAATTGTATAGAGTAGAGATAAATTTTTTGCGCTTTTGTATTAGGAAACAGTCAAGTCAAATTATCAATCGAATGTCCTTTAATACCAAGCAGAAGCCTCGATAAACATGGACAGGGCTAAGATCAGGTCTGCCAAGAAGATGAATCGGACCTCCGTTCTCAAGGTTTTCAATATTAATTCGGTTTAAGACTGGTTTATTCTCTGTAGGGTGCTAGAGATTGTGGTATAAAAATTACAGATGACGATGCCTTTCAAAACTTGTTCTTAACTGTTTCAACCATAAATCTATACTAGTTTTTCAATGTATTGGATACATAAAGCCAAAATCCCAACTACCTACCTCTGTAAGCAATTTTAAATATTGTGGGTGTAAAATGGAACAGTCTATAGAAAACAGTTATCACATTCACTTTTATTCGATATAAAAATACTTGCATATAATTTTCCTTTCCTTTCATTGAAATTCGCGAGAGTATTCTTCAAACTTTAATCCTTTTAAATGGTTTTCTGAATACTTTTTCTACTTCGAAACTTCGACAAAGTTTCATTGATCTGTTATTTCGTATTTGAGAGGCATGACCTCAATTTTGAAGGAATCGAACTAATTTTGTCATTTGATTTTCTGGAAAAGTTTCCAAGTAGTGTTCGTGACTCAATTGCTTGCTGAAAGTTTAAGTAATTCGATCAAAATGAAGTAATTCATCAAATTATTCACACAGTAATTAAAACAGGGAAGTAGTTGCTGCCAAATTCATACCATCACATGCACACATGGGTTTATAATGAAAAGTAGTTTGGTTTGGTATAATCTAGGGTGCTATACCAATCAGAGACACGAAGGAGCTTATTGAATGTTGATGGAAAAATTATAGCAAACTTCAAATCTGAATGAAAACTCAAGATTTATGAAAAGACCTTCTCTCCAACTACCACGAACAACGACGTAGATATCCCCCTTACAAGGTGAACTTTTTTCAAAAATTGCAAAACACCTTAAAAATACTCACCACGAGCCGCCGCTGAGAGGTGTCGTGTGCCAAAATTAATAATTAGATAGTGATATTGATAATGATAATTATACGAAATTAGAGATAACAACGTAGAACTTGTCTTTTAATAGCACGCGAACGTGCAGAGTAATTAAAAGTAAAGTTCATTGTTAGCTGTGCCGTATGTTGTTGGTCACGAAAGGTATTTGTTTTTATTACTGATACACCTACTGCTCTAAATTGCTGATAAGGAGTGTGTTAAGTATAAAGCCAGCTCGCTTCGAATAATGGTAATTCGTGAGCCTACATGATTATCATTTCGTTGAATACTTGAATAACTTATTTGGTACATGATAATTATTTCGGTTTCTGAAAAAATATATAATATATAATCAAACTCCTTTCTACCTTCCGGTGTAGGGAGATTGCTCAAAATCTCAAGATTCAACAAAAATTTTCCATTCTTTCCTATTTTTCGCTAATTTGTTTTGCTTCTATAATTGTTTATCCTTTTTCCTCCAATATTTTGGCTATGTTGTTATACCAGCATTCTTTGGGTCTACCTCTGCCTCTTTTAACAATCACCTTTGCTTCCCATACATTTTCAACTAGTCTAGTATCCTCCATTCGCTGTAGATGTCCCCACCAGTTCAGTTGTCTTTCTTCTATATAATCTAGCATGGACTTTATTTCTAGCTCCTCTCTTATGTCTACATTCTTTATTCTATCCCGTTTTGTTATTCCTTCCACAGATCTCAGGTATTTCATTTTTAAAGCTTATATTCAACTTTTCATTTTTTGGTCCAATACCCACGTTTCGCTGCCATAAGTGGGTATCGATCTAAAAACTGTCATTTTGGTTATTTGTTGTTCCTAAGTATTTGAAGTGGGTAACCTGTTGGATTATAGGTACTTTCGTTAATTATTATATTCAACCTTTCTTGTTGGAACTTTAGTTCTTTACGCCAGATTATGTTTGAGCGACCAGGGGTCGCGACGCAAAAGATCTGACCGTTACGCGTTACGTTACGCTGCGTTATGTTACATTGCTTCGTTATGTGCCTTGCTTTTGCATGCTTGTGCCTCCTTAGTCTCTCTCTCGCTTACGAAGCAGCGATTCATAATAATAAATATGCTCATGCCCGGATTCGAACCCGGGCCGCCCGCGTGCAATGCGAGCATTCTAACCACTGAACCACCGATGCTATATTGAAATTCTATGCAAAGCTGGTATTCGCAGTGCTAGTGATCTACTTGAATTTCGGATAAATTTTTACTATTATTTCCATAATTTTTTTGCGCGATTAAGGGGTCTAGCTACTTTTCGAAATACAGGGTGTTGAAATTTTGAAAACTTGAATGTTTTAATTCGATAACTTTAAAATAGATGGATAAATTGATTTGACATTTGGCAGGTAGTTTTTAAATGTATTAGGGCATATTTTGAACGAAATTGTAGTTTGTGCAACTAGTGTGGATATGATGGCCATATCGCACGAGGACGAAGATGAAGCATGACGCCGTAGGCAGAGTGCTCAATCGTTCAAGTGCGATATGGACAATACACAGTCGAGTCGAGTCGAGCAGCATATTTTTTCTACGAACCACTTAGGAAAAAATCTAGAAAATAAAAATTTATATAAACTGTAATATAACTCCAAATTAAAAAATTTAACAATTCAATTTTATGTTTCCACTAATTTTGTGGTAAACGAATGTCCAATTTGTATAATGCCAGTCGGACTCCCTCATGGAGGGTACCGTACCATTATCTATAATAATGAATATTCTGCTAAATATTTCAAACGTCTACCTGTTGTCGTTATTAATATCAAGCAGAATGATTATTTAAAAATAAAATTAACAATAAAAAAAATTCCTCGCGGGGAATCGAACCCGGGTCTACCGCGTGAGAGTCTGGTGTGCTTACTACTCAACCACCAAAGAATATGTAAATTGTTTATCTATAACGTCAGATGTATTACATAGCTTTTGCTTAAAAGGAACTAAAGTTCCTACCGACACGTTCTACCTTTTTTATTTGCATTTATTCCCTTTTCATTCAATTTTGAATAAGCTTATAATTATATCAACTCGAAGATACTTTGGAACCGCCCAGGCAAACTAAACGAACTAGGAGAAACCTGACCATGATGGTGAGCAAGGAAATGAAATAGCTGATGAGCTAGACAGGAGTGTAGTGCACAACCCTGGCTAGTTCAATCATTCTGCGAAAAGAAGGAAAAAAACAAAGCATATCTTTAGCAACGCCTCCCATGACTGATCTATTCCAAAATATCTCTTGGGAGCTTCAATACAGTTCCAAAGGTAAAGACCAACTCAAAATCCTTATTGGTTTTCTATATGGCATGGAGGACTTAACCAACAATTTTGCAACAGCAAATGAACGCTACACTTTCTTACCGAATAGACTTCACCTGTGCAAACACTCAGTAGGAGAGAAAGAAGTCCTTTCTTAGAAACCACAACAAATTGCACATTTCGTAGAAAGAATAGGTTCAGGGGTGGACTTAAGTCGAGAATAGACCTTTCTTGGCAGAATGTTCATAAAAAAATAAAAATAAAATCATAGTCTATATCTATATTGTTATGTGAATAATGCACAAAATCATTTTATCTGATCACAGCCGCTATAATACAGAGAGAAAATTTGTTGTTGTATATTACCTATTGTTTGTTCTGCATAACAAAAATACGGAATACTATTGTCAAAATCATATAAAATATTCCAGTCAGACGAGCAAAAATATTATTGCAGCAAGAAAACAAGCATTGTTCACTGTTTATTTTAACTATTGATGTTTTTTGCTAAAAAAAACAAACACACGACACAGATTAAATAGAGATACGGAAAAGAGTAGTGCATGCATGGAAAACATTACAATAAACCTGTCATAGATCATAGTAATACAGTACTTACTCACAAGTAAGGGACGTTTTCGAACGTTTGTAGATAAAAGGAAGTGAGTGGCATATTTTATAAAGTAATTTGTAGCTTCATTATTGCGATGAGAATGCTTATATTGTTAACCATTATTTAATTTTTTAAGGGATAGATAACCAGAATAGACCAATGATAAATAGAGGCTTCAATATTCCAAATAAAATAAAATTCCGTTTCCATTATCGAGCTTTATGTGAAAAACTAGTAGAATAAGGCTACTACCACCCAAGACTTCAGCTGGATATTGAAAATCGTTGAATTTCCACTACAAACTATTAGAATAATCCAACGAGGTAAAAGAAAGAGGAGAACATAACAGTATAAAGAATCATCGACCAAAGTGGCTTCTGAATATGGCCGACTTCCGTTGAAGCGTATAAAAACCAGAGGCGTACATTAAATTATTTAATTGGGGGAAACAAAAAACTCTCATATGCTTCTTTTTAAGGTGGTAGGTATATTTATTGGATAAAAGCAGTCTCCAAACACTATTGTACAACTCGATATCAACTTAAATTCATACTTATACTCATAAATTACCTTTATTATACTGAAAATCACTATTTTTTTAATGTGGCTTTTCAATTTAACACGAGACTTCCATCGAAAGTTGGTTAAATCACTACCACGCTTAACTTTTCTCCTTTCTCTTTTACCTCGTTGGAATAGTCAACTTATTGATGCCATCTAATGCATCCCTCATGTACCACTTTATCATCAAAAACAACATGCCATTCAAATTCAAGTGATACTGAGGGTTAAAAATGTATTCATTCATTAATATGAATAAAGTAACTGTTAAAAATTGTGACTTGTTTCCGCAAATGACACTTGAATCTACCTACTCAGTACCGATGGTTGACAAATCTCATCAAACAGTTACCATCCTGAGAACAAATATTGTCTCAAGTCTTACACAGTTTCTATGATAAATGGCCGGCTAACAAAACCCAAAAAAGAATTCCCGTATATTTGCTTTCACAGCGTTATTAACACAAATCTCGACGTTTTCGCTCGTATATTTATCAACATTATTATCTCATTTTTCTTTTAACGCGACACCTCTTCAACATCAAACTATTTTGCGGCACATCGGCCGATAAAAAGATTTCCAAACCGCCATTCGTGGATGATTGATCCTCTGTTTTGGTGGATGCGCAGGGGAAAGTCTATCGTGGCGTTTCGTGCGGCTGTTTAAGCTTAATTCTATTTTAAAATCACTCTTAACTAACGAGAAGTGTGGTGACTTCATGAAAATTACAATTTTTTCCATTTATAAGAAAAAGAAGTATCTGAGTTAGAGGAGAATTTACTATAATGTTAGCTTTAAATAAAATTTTATTAGCAATAATCATCTTGTAGAGACATGGGAAGGAATCACAAATAATCTGAATGAATTCTGGGCATTTGTTGATAACAAAAAATGTACTGATAAATTATTTCTACCACTTCAGTGAAAAGGAAATTTTCCGAAATTACCGGATTCGTGAAATACCATTTTTTCATTAAATAACATTATAACAAGTAAGACATTTATGAAAACAATTTAGTAACTTTAAAACTTAGAGAAAAATAGTATGAATGTGGAGAATTTTCGAACAAAATTTGTATGAGGGACAACAATTTGAAACAATCGAGCAGCTCAAAGAAAAAATGCAGTTTGTTTGTAACAATTTTGAACAGGGTGCAATAAATGGGGCTATCAATTATGTTTTCATAAATGTGTAATTTGTTAAAATGTTATTTGATAAAAAAATTATATTTCGCGAATCCGGTAAATTCGGGAAATTTCCTTCTCTCTGAAGTGTTCTGGATAGTTTATCTATCAAAAAAGCATATTAGTATAATTTTAGCGGAAACAGTTTTCATTGGCAACGAGCTCAAATGCACTTTTGTATAATTTTTTTTATACCTAACTCCGACCCTGTACATTATTTTTGCTTCCAAATTTACAGTAATGTTGAGGACATGTTAGGGTTATTAGCCCTGCAAAAAGAAAATAAATCGCCCGAAAACCAAAAGAAAATATTTTCAATTAAAAAATGTACTCCTTTATTTCGGCCCACAGTGTATATTCACTTCAATTTTTAAGGCGCCTCTGGGTAAAGATGCAAGTTGTGCCAAGAATGTCAACCCGGTCGGGCGTCGTGACGTTCAATCTTCGCTTTCGGAAGCAATCGACCAATAAATGTTATCGAAATGAGCTGATAATGGCACTATAACTGATATTTCATTTTTATTTATTACTTTTGCTATTAAAATTCACGTTGTCGATATTTTTTTCTCTAAACGATGAAATGAAACAGTTTAATTTGTGTAAATCTACATTATATTTGAACCTATGGTTGTGACTCGTTTCGCTTTCTTAAATATTTAATTTGAACAGTATCTTAATACTGCATTTCACGGATATTATAATCTATTTACATGGAAGTAAAAAGCAAAAAGTTTCCAAATATGGGATTAACTGAAATATTCAACAATTCATTCACAACAATCTTACCGGAACCTTTCTAGGTAAAAAGGTTTAATAAGGATGAATTGTTGATGTCTATTTTGGTCGTTAAGAAGATTATCTGAATATTTGTTTCTATTTATCTTAAGAGCTTCTAAAAGATTTGATTTAAGGGATCAGGTTCTATTTGAAAATTTAAAAATTTGAATCGGAAGTTTGCTAATAAATGATTTGAGTAGTTGGAATCTGATTTTTGGTTGTCATAAATACGTTTGTGTTCTGAAATTCTAGATTTAAGATTCCTAAGAATTCTACCTTTATGAATTTTATCACAGTTGTCATTGCCACATTTTAATTTATAAACCACTTGTTTAATTTTTAAGATTTAGATGTGTTGTTTTCAATGAATTTGGATAAATTATTATCAGTTTATAAGCAAATATTCAAATCCAAAGTTTCTAAAAATGATTTGATTTCCAAGGATGTTATTCCAAAGTATGTTGAGCTTTTAAATTGATCTTTTTTTTTCATAAAAAGTTAGTGACACAATCCACAACAAATTTAATTTGAAAGGTATTGACCCGAAAGAGAGTAACTTTGTACGTTGCCAAATTAATTCGAACAAAAAGCAGTGGCAATGCAGAAATTCCAGAATCATTTATCCAAATACTCCCCGCAATTTCAATCAATTCAGTACTTAATAGAGCAATGGATGCTGCCGGTGAGGCTGTTATCGCCAAAATGTATTAAGCCTTCCATTACAAATTATAATCAAGTGAAGTGTTGGGTGATATATGGACGAAAGAAGACAATGCAATCATATAAAGTTTGACAAAATATCTTTTGTTGAACAAAATTGTTCAATTTAAAATATGTGCAAATACAGAGTATACCAAATGAAAGGTATTGTCCTGTGATGCCTCCTGGTCAATAAAATAAGTCAACAATAATATTTAAATAAAATACCTAAATTCCCTTGAAGCTAATTTCAATAAATCATAAGAATGTTGAATCGTTACATAAATAAGAAGTAGGAAGGTCGCACGTAGGAAGTCAAGTTCAGAGCGTGAAATAAACATAAACGGTCTTATTAATAAACACGGAGTAACCTGAGACTAACTTTATTCCATGCTTAAACCATCAGTTTGACAGATACGCTATTAATAAACTCATATTAGACAAGGAATAGGCTACTCCGAGGTTAGTCTGAGACTAACTTTGGTAATAATTTTAATCCATGGAAATAGGTAGTTGAAGCTCGGAATAACCTTCGAATAAATATAACCTTAGTTTTGTTGAACTGTCAATTGTGGTATTATAAATGTCATATCCTAATTCGAAATTTAGTTTGTCGTTTTTGCATTATCAGTTCGTATTATTATTCAGTTTATTTTTATCAATTATGTATATTTATTAAGTAGGTATTTGCTTTGGTTCAGTGAGTAGTAATTATTTTGCGATGGAAGAAAGGGATTATTTTTTGGAAGATTTGAGGAAGATGGAAGAATTGGAAGAAGCAGAAAATATTCGTCCGATCAGAAAAATTAAATTTTATAAAATTCGGGCTAATCCCTTAAAAACATTGTTAGAATAGGAATTGAAAGCTATGAAATTAAAAAAGAATTTATCAGTTTTTATTTAATTTTTCCTTTTCTTTTTGTTGCAAAAATTTTTCATGTTCTTTGCGTTGTATAGTAATCTGGAGTTTCTACTCAGCACGCCTTTTTTTGATTCCTTCAATTTGAGTAAGAGTGAGTTTTTCAACAGAACTCCTACTAAATATATATAACTAGGTATTAACAATAAAAAACGTGAAGAAAATTCGAAAATACTAATTTGAACACAGAATACAAACTGAGAGATAATTATGAGATTTTTTGAAATGAATGAACAGAGCACTGACACATGTCACAATAAAAAACAGAACAGATGTCACCATAACGTCACTTTATTGGTCAATTCCTACCATACAACTGTGAATCTTCCTTAAGTCATGTCAAAACCCAGTAATAAGGAAAGAGTAACTATTACCTCCTTAGTCGGAGTTTATTAATAGCAATTGTATCACTTCTTTAAACCTACGCTAGTCTCAGAGTAACTAGTCTCTGACTAATCTAGGAGTAAGGGCGGAGTAAGAAATTTTTATTAATAAGACAGAAATAGTATTATTTATATTTACTTATGATGAGCTTGACATGTCGTATAAATATGCAAACGATACTGTTTCAACAATTACTATTAATATTAGGGTTAATGTTAATGGGAATGTTAGAATGTGAATATTACAATTCATAAGTCATAAGTAGTATAATGTATAGTAGTAAGTTTAAGTAATAAATAGAACGTATCCCAGTGCTACAGGTAGTTGTTTTATTCCTGTAAGATGACCCTCCGAGTGACCAGCAACACCACCTATTCAGATGCCCTTCCACACCTATAATCTACCAAAGTATCCATCGACAATACATTCATTACATGGCGATCCTCCAAACAATTGGAATTCTGTGAAACATGGATGGTAAAGCGACAAAACAAGAGGTCCAGGAAAATGGTGTGGTCAACAGTGATTTTATAGTTAAAGAAGAGGAAATGAAAGCAGATCTCGAAGTGAAGAAAAGAGAGAGGAAGATGAACAAAAAGAATTGAGGTTTTGAAAAAGAAAGGTGAAAAATCCAAAATTTTAAATAACTTGCTTTACAATAATCGTTATATTTATAACTTTGAGTTAACTTTTTCAAACTTTGTGCAAATTAAAACTGACATATCGGATACTATGGATACTTTTATATTAGATACAGGTGCAGATATTTCGTTATTAAAAATTTTTTGCATATCACTTAATGAAAACAACACAAATCTTAAATATTGAAGGAATAACTCAGGAAGAAATTAAAACTTTGGGTACAATAGAAACTTTTCTTTTTATTAAGGGTGTAGCATTTATACATTGTTTTCATGTAGTAGAGGAGGAATTTCCTATACCTACGAATGGAATTCTAGGTAGGGATTTCATAAGAAATTATGATTGTATTTTAGATTATTCAGAATTTAAATTATACATAGATTACAAATCTAGGAATAGAGTAACATAAGAAATTTTTGATAATCCTGAATAAGAACGCCTAGATGTGAGGTCTATCGGTTGGTAGAAAGTTTAAAAAATGTAAGACAGGAGAGTTGTTGAGCAACAAGAATTATTACCTACCAGGAATATTTATAGCATTTATATCAAAAACGAATCCTTATGTCAGAATTTTTAATACAAACCATGAAAGCAAGTCGATAAATACAAACAATATTGAAATATTGGATTTAAATTTATTTCATGTATACGCTGTGGCGAACGAAAGTAAGAATAGGGTGAAAGCATTAAGAGAAACATTGAATTTAGAGGTACCAGAATACGTCGGGGATAAGCTAATACATATTTGTGAACATTTTTCAGATATTTTTGCTTTAAAAAATGACATTTTAACGCATAATAATTTTTATGAGCAAAAGCTATTGATAAAAAATGATACTCCACTATATATTAAAAATTATCGTACGCCACATTCTCAATCTTCAGAACTTAATGATCAGGTCCATTAAATAAGAAAATAGTCACAGATTAATTTCCATTACCTAGAATAATAGATTCGATCTTAGATCAGTTAGGAAGGTCATTACAGTCCTTTCTTTTGAACGCTGACACTTAGACTGATGACATTTGTAAGCTTCTCTGTGAGTGGTAACAGGTGACATAATGGGCATCGGTGACGCCACCAGGCAACTGGGACCTTATGGCAAGTGACACCTCCTTTGAAAGGTATTTAGAATACCCATTCAGTCATACTATTTTTTTACGATGTTAAAAACACTAAAATTTTAGTATTTAATGCACTTAGCGAAAAAATTCAATCACTTGTAGTATTACCACTGATAATTAATAGATAGTGCTAGTATATTCCAACCATATAGAAGGATTCTAGTAGCAAATGTTGCGATAATGGAAAATATTTGGGTTAATAGATTCCATTTTCCAGTGAAATAACCTCACAACAATGTTTTTCCAATGAGTTTTATTGATGTTGCGTCTGTGTTGTCATGTGTCACGAGTATGGTGTGTATTTTGTACAGTAAAATAAAATATCGTTCATTCTATTTGTTTTTCGTTAAAAAGCCGGTGCCGATGTTACTCGATGGTGGAAAAAACTCGATAATCTGTAACCTGCTCACACAGCTCACATCGGTATCGTTGTGCGATTGGTTTTTTTTTTTCAAATGATTTAACAATAGCTTTCATCAAATACTCAGTCATCTGTTCGGAAATGCGTTTTAAAGGAACCAGTCTACTATAAAATCAAAATAAAGTGTTGTATAGTTCAAATAAGTTGTCCTCTATTCGCATAACATCAAAGGATAGTAATGGAAAAATTTACATTCACAAAAACTCAAAGTATTTTTTTATATTTTACTAAGACATACGTGAAGACACATAGACTTCATTCTTTTGGATCCAGCATCAATAGATTGTTCTTTTGAAAGCAATTACCTCATAAAATTGGTGTCAAAACTTTGTCAAAGTATGTTATAGATTGATAACGTTTTTTCTCCAATTGAATCAAGCCTTAGGTTACATCTTATGACTGGACTGTTAAAGAGAGCACTAAGCCTAAGGATTGAGTGGGGAATGGGAAACAATACCAGCGTGGTTCAAAGAGAACTGGCTGGTATCTCAATTGCCGCAAAAAAAAACATAACAAACTGCACTGATAGTAGACAAGCCCTATTAGCCTTGAGCAGACAACGAGTTATATCGGGGCCAGTACTGGATTACTAGACCAAGATTCAGCTAACGCCTCGGCAGATAACAACATTATCCTGATGTCGATCAAAGGGCACGAGGTAATCGCATTGCCGATTCTTTAGCCAGGGAAGCAGCTGGACTGAAAATTTTTGGACCCAGTGACACCTACGCCCTAACGCCTACGAGAATTTTGGAACTAGCCAAACGTTACACCCATGCTCAATCCTTTAAGAGATGGGATGGAATCAAAGGATGCACTCCTGCTAGGATCACCCTGGGCGACCCAGGGAAGCTGCGCAGAAAAATATTTGGCGATGACCAGGAAAAACCTACGTTCCACAGTAGGATTTCTGATTGGCCACTATCAACTACGGAAACACCTCCATACTATGGTGCTAGTGGACATACCTCTATGCAGGATGTGTGAACAGGAAGAAACTGTCAGGCTTGTCTTATGCGAGTGTCCGGAGCTATCGTCGATCAGAGAGTGTATGTTCAGTGAGTCTTGGCCTACACCTTCCGATATAAAGTGACCTGTGCACCTTTCTGGGAAGGACAGGATGGTCGATGACCTAGGAGGACAACTCCTCGGAGGATGTACAATGTGGCCTGAGTGCTGTGAGCCTACACTCACCCTCCCCACTCTACAGATACAGAGATCCCAATAGATTGGTGTTTTGGAAGCACTTCCCTCATAAAGTTAGCGTCAAAACTTTGACATGGTATGTTATCGATTTATAATGTTTTTTCTCCAATTGAATCAAGCGTTATGTTACATCTTATGACTGGACTGTGAAATAATTTAATCCTTCAAACCTACTAAAATAAAAGAGCTGCTTTCAATATCACATCCTTAGAAATGTTTCTGTTATATATGCAATAAACAAACAAAAGTTTTTTGTATATTCCCTGTGCTATATTCATTAATATGCTTGCCTTGTTCAAGTACATCGTCATTCATAAGAGAATTATCCCATATTATTCATAGTAGAAGCAAACTTCTTATCCTTCATCCCGTAGGAACCAAAATATATTCTAAGCATACCGATATTTAAATACCAAATAATTGTAATGAGCATGTTAGGTTACATGAGCTGCTTCTAAAAGCGGAACACTATTGTGTATCTTTCAATAAATATTTCCAGTAACCCTTCCTTGTAATGAAATTTCTATGACCGACGTCTGATTAAGAGCTCACTCTTCTAAGGCGAGATTAAATTTTAAAGTTGATAACGTGTACAGTTTACTGTGGTTTGCTACAAAACTGTGAGCCGAGGTAATTAATAAATAAATTCAAATTAACTTGATGCAGTAAACATTATCCTAAAAGCTGCTGAGAAATCTTAAGTATGTTAATGAAAATTAATACCTACATACACGCTAATATACTGCAAACGTATAAGCAGTGTATAGGGCATGTCCACGTTACGTCACAAACTATTTTGACAACAGCCCTGTGGTAAAACGATAAACAAAGCGTTCAGAACACCTGGTACTTAGTAGTAAGGTTATGCTGATTTATAATGATATATCGTGTTTGAGTTTAGTTGGTTTTGCTTCAGTGTATTTTTAAAGTTATTTCAATTGTTGAGCTTGCATATTTGATAATATATAATATAGGTTAATAGTTGTTTGTTGTTTGATAATTTTGTAGTGGACATGCCCTATAGCAGAATGTTTCCGAAATTCAAATATTGGCTTGGGTACTTCTTCTTTCATTCGATATTTATGGTCTCCTATCCTATAGGACATCCAGAAAGAGGCTTGAGTACTTTTTTGGTGAAGTCTGATCTCATAATATTTAAAAATAACTTGCTTAATAAGGTTAATCCTTAATATCTTTTTATATACAGGGTGTCCCACGACGAGTTAAAACTATCTATATATGGAAAAATACTTATAGTAGAAGCATGAAAATTCCTACGCTTGGGTTTTCGGATACGATCTTTTTAACTAGAATATTTTCAAAGATGACAGACTTCCGGTTCTACCGGATGTCAACTGCTACTTTTTTATTTTGGGACTAACACCCTGTATATTAGTACATT
The DNA here is from genome assembly GCA_910591675.1 of Galerucella calmariensis. Taxonomy (NCBI): domain Eukaryota; kingdom Metazoa; phylum Arthropoda; class Insecta; order Coleoptera; family Chrysomelidae; genus Galerucella; species Galerucella calmariensis. Next base: position 56,104 of record CAJUYG010001280.1, read on the forward strand.
TTTGAAATCTACGTAAAATTTTAGTATAGTTTTGTCTGAAAACTTTTTTCGAAAAATGCATACTTTTTTAGTTATTGATTTTTTTGTAAAAAATTTGACCGTTGCAGGCCCTTGTAAATTATTTTTTTACGAGGATACCCTTAAAGATATGAAAATGGCTTCTGTTCGGTTGCTTTTAGCAAGGTCAGACGTATTTGAATCTATGTTGAAAAATGTTTCATTACATACAGGGTGTGTATAAAAAGTGTTCAAAGTTTAACTTCATAAATATCAAATTTCTTTATTTTCTTAAATAGAGCAGCCCGGTTTTTTCCATTTTAATGAATTCGGGGGTAAAAAAGAGGCAAATCCATGAACAATTTCCTATATCTGAACCTTACCGTTATCCAGATATTGAATGTTTTCTGTAAATTTTCAGAGATGCAGGTATGGTCTAAATTTTATTTTGACCCGTTGATACAAGCACTAAGAAATAAGAAAGATTAAATAAATTAGCTTCCAATACATGGTGAATATGGCAAAGTTGTTATAAACATATGTTTTTTATTTGCAGTAAGATATCCTGCATCTCTAAGAATTTACAGAAAACATTTAATATCTGGATAACGGTAAGGTTTAGGTACAGGGAAGTATACATAAATTTGACTTATTTTTTACTCCTGAATGCATTAAAATAGAAGAAACCGGGTGGTTCTATTTAAAAAAATAAAGAAATTTGATATTTATGAAGTTAAACTTTGAACACCTTTTATACACACCCTGTATGGAATGAAATTTTTTTTAAATAGGTCTGACCTTGCTTAAAGCAACCGAACAGGAACCATTTCCATATCTTCAAGGGTATCGGCTTAAAAAAATAATTTGTAAGGGTCTGCAACCGTCAAATTTTTTACAAAAAAATTAATAACTCAAAAAATATGCATTTTTCGAAAAAAGTTTTCAGACAAAAGTATACTTAAATTTCACGTAGATTTTAAAAATATATCAATATACAGGGTGTTCCTTTCAAAATAACAAAGTTACAGTCGACTTTCGGTGGAACCGGAAGTCTGTCATCTTTGAAAATATTTTAGTTAAGAAGATCGCATCCAAAAACCGAAACGTAAAAATTTTCATGATTTTACTACTAGTATTTTGCCATATACAGAGTTTTAACTCGTCATGGGACACCCTGTAAGTGCAGTGTAGTGTAGGTATTTTATTCGTTTCACACTCTCTGGGAAAGAACTTTATTTATTTCTTTATATATTTGAAACTTTCTCGAATTTTCCTCAGGTCATGAAACAATTTAAACCAATAAGAAAAGAATTAAATTTATGTCGAATCATCAAGTCTCTTTATCTTCCAGAATCGATAATTCTGGATATACAGTTCGTTTCTTTCATCGCTACCATTACCCCATCACTGCCATAGTATTCGAAACTACCAGCATAGGGAATTTATTAGCATTAGAAAGCAAACAAGAGAAAGCCTTCCGGAGGCCTTTATCGTAAATTTCTTCCCGTTTATCCCTTAAACACATATTGTCCCCATAAACAAGGATGACGGCTTCTATTCTCGGTCAGGCCTCGCGAGATCGTATATTGTCCCTTCGAGAAGTTCGGCGCTGAGAGCACCGACAACTCTACGAGTCCCTTTTAGGAGCTATTTTCATGGGACCCACTCCATTCAAACAGCAAGGTTACGCGTATTTTGTTAATTTTACTACCCCCCGTATAATTAAAATGAATCTAGGTAATTAATGAAATGCCAGAGTCAGCTATTACTTATTTCATATTTTTATAATATTAGTTCCGACTCCCACGAGGATTTTCAGTCACTCTTTAATGATTTTGTGATGCCTTTTGGTCAATATAATAAGTTAACAATAATATTATAAAAGGCATAAATTCCCTTGAAGCTAATTTCAATAAATCATAAGAACGTTAAATCGTTACATAAATAAATGAAGTAGGAAGGTCGCACGTACGAAGTCAAGTTCAGAGCGTGAAATAAACATAAATAGTATTATTTATATTTACTTATGATAAACTTGACTGGTCGTATAAATATGCAAGCGATAGTGTTTTAAGAATTATTATTAATATTAGTGTTAATATGAATATCACAATTCATAAGTAATAAGTAGTATAATGTATAGTAGTAAGTTGTTGTAAGATGACCCTCCGAGTGACCAGCAACACCATCAGCTGGGAGGCCGATCCACGTCGAATACCAGCCAACAACAACAACAACCACATTACAATTTTAGCGTTGGAGACGTTGATGGCTGGCTGAAACTAGACAAATCTTCCTCCACATCTCGACCACGGGTTTTTGATAAAGTCACATCGGTTCATATTGTGATCGCTCTATGATGACAATTCTCAGTCAAACCTAAGATTAGTATAGACAACATTTGCACCAACTTATCTCCTTATTCCAGAGGAAGACATTATTTATTTGTAAATATAATCAAAAGAAATACTTGAAAATTACTTTCAAGTTTCCATCTTGCGTTACCTCTAAATCACCTATTCACAAATGTATACTCCTCTCTACACTTTTCGCTTTACTTCCTTTATCACATTCTCCAAAATTATCATTGTTAGTCGTATCACGTGCTCTCCAAACTGCGTTTTCTATATAACTCACGCCACGCCGACTACGACTATGCTGCCAAGTAATAGAAGCAGGGCATCTCAGATGCAATTAGTTAGTATCTAACGCCGCAAAGAGACGAAATTGGTGTACACGAAAAGCTTTGTCTTTGTCTGTTTCTCGTATTTAGTACTCACGCGGTGTCGTTTTGAATGTAACGAATTCTTGGCATGATTAATAGATGAACAAAAGACGGTGTAAGGTTGGTGCTGAATATATATAACTGTCTCATTTGATCGAAATGCAAAGCTTTTTGTACAAAGTTGATATAACTTCAGATCAAAAGTTATTTGAACGAATAATACACAATTTTTCACAATTTCAACTTGCCTGGAGGACCTTTGCAAAATGCGTCGCCAGCTCTTGGACTACAACCCAAGCCGACTCTGATCAACGTATAAACCATTCCAGAATAACGTCACTGACAGGCTGGACAATATTGTCCTGGAAGGCACCAAGGTGGTGGAGACTAATATTATTAACCGAGCACCAAAATTATTTTGCGAAGGGCTTTGTCCCGAGCGCAATAAGTTGCGAGTTTTATAAATGTCTTCAATACCATGCAGTACTATTTAAAAGTCCTCTCCCCCCCTCGTATCTTTTGAACGACTACACTCACATTGATAAAATTTGGAGGGTGGAAATAAAGTGTTGAAAACTTCTCTACGAATGGTAACAGATGACGTCACAGTGCCACTCTGGCCAATAATTTTAAATAGGACCTTATGACAAGTGATATCTCGTTTGAAAGGCATTGACATTGGCTACATAGCCATATTAATTTTGTTTGGGTTTAAACTAATTTTGACGGATAAATTAAATAAATACAAAAATTATTATTTCACATTTAAATATTGAAGATTTTCCAGTCTGCCTCTGGTTAGTTGTCAGAAAAATTGACGTCTTCAATTTGATAGTATTTGTTGCTTTGCAAAGTTTTTCTGAATAGCTTAAATATTTAATTTTATTATTGTTTAACGAGACGTTTAAAAGTTTACATAAGCAAACTGGTACGTACTCAAGCCGACAAAGTAGCAGCTATCTTAATAATTGGTGAATCTAGTAAGAATCTCCATGAAGCGGAACGTTTATTTAATGAGAGATACCCTTATCGCCCTATCTCGAGAACTTATTTGAGGGAGCTTCTTCACAAGTTTGAAGCAACATGTGGTGCTCAAGATGCCAAACGATCTGGTCGACCAACATTCAGTGATGAAAAAAAAATTTATATAGTTGCTGAAATGGTAGTAAACCCTACTTCCTTTTCAACTAAAGTTGCGTCTATCTGTGAAGTAAGTAAAAGTATAGTACAGAGAGTTTTGACTAAAAATAAATTTCATCCATACAAGTTAAAAATGGTGCACCACCTTTCAGATGACGACCCCGACAGAAGACTCGAGTTCTGTGAATGTGTGACAAATAAAATCAGTCAAAACCCACATTACACAAAAACAATTTGTTTTAGTGACGAAAGTACTTTTTGCCTCAATGGAAATGTGAATACAAAAAATGTAAGGTATTGGAGTGACACAAATCCTCACACCTTTCGTGAACAACATACCCAATTTCCAGAAAGTCAATGTTTGGGCAGGTATTTTGGGAAACTACATAGTTGGTCCTGTCTTCCTAAATTCAAATTCAAACGGTGAAGTGTATCTGGAGAGGTTACAAAATGCAATTGAGCCGTTAATTCTTGAAATTCTGGAAATAACATTTCTACAAGATGATGCTCCTGCACATTATTATGGTACAGTAATACGTTACCTGGATGAAGAATGTAGAGGTAGGTGGATCGGCCGGCGAGGTCCTATAGAATGACCACCTCGGTCACCATTAGATTTTTTTCTATGGGGGTACTTGAAATCCAAGGTTTATACTACGGCACCAGATAGCATTGGCGTTTTGAAAGAAAGAATTATTGAAGAATGCAACGCAATTTCAGCTGACACATTCGAACGAGTACGACAAGAGTTTATTGATAGGATGTATTACTGTCCGGAAGTAGACGGAGCACATTTCGAACGCTTGCTGTAAGAATCCATTGTTGATATTTAATTAATTAAATCTAAAAAAATAATTTCAATAATTTTGGTATTTATTTAATTTATCCGTCAAAATTAGTTTAAACCCAAACAAAATTAATATGGCTATGTAGCCAATGTCAATGCCTTTCAAACGAGATATCACTTGCCATAAGGTCCTATTTAAAAGTATTGGCCAGAGTGGCACTGTGACGTCATCTATTACTATTACGTCACCTGTTACCATTCGTAGAGAAGTTTACAACACTTTATTTCCACCCTCCAAATTTTATTAATGTAAGTGTAGCCGTTCAAAGGATACGAGGGAGGGAGTGGACTTTTGAATAGCACTATATAATTCTTTCTACTAGCCAAGTTCAAGACAAAAATTGAAAATAATTCACAAACGCACCTCTAAATGCGTTCACCCCTTCGTCTTACTGACAAGTGCACTGTCAGCGTTCGATATATTATGAACGTACTCGTTACGTCATCAGTCATTTTTGGTTGAGTGCGAATTTTAAACTAATGGCATTTTTATTCAAATAATTTCATCTTGATAGGTAATTTCAAGCAGCAAATATGTTAAAGACAATCTCCTGGGTATACAAAATTATGTTGCACAAGTTTTTGTTGAACTACTATTCCTGAATTATTCTAAAAATATTTGAACTTGTCTTGAATTTATCACTAATAGAGAAATTTAACTTCTCAGTTGGATAGAAGAAGCAATAATTGTCAACTTCACAGCTATAGTAGTGGAAAAAAATATATTTAATGGGGTTTGTGCTTTCATGTAGCAAAATAAATCGATTTCAACCGAAATACATTTTAAATAAACATAGCTATAACCTCCTATTGTCCTGAATTCGAATTCTAGGCAGCTTAATTGTAGTTGTGTGAAATACCAGCCCGATAAATATCAAAAATTCATAAGCCGGTAATGGTTTCCATTGTGACAAACCAACATGCTCACTATACCCCTCCAAAAAGACACGCAGTAGATATAAATTCATTTGCGTTTTATACAGTTCGATATAATAGTTGTCAGAGAAATAATAATATATTAGAATAAGTGATACCTACTTTATAAGCAGAGTGTTAAAAGAAGCACATAATAATATATATTATTTATTAAGTGTCAAAAAAGTTTCTTTAGTCACGAGTTTCCATCAAATCATATGTAAATTCTCTCAGCCTGACGATGATATTTCACATATCGAAATAATTATCAGTTCAGAGTTTTCATATACTTTTTATTATTAAAATGGAGTTAATTTGAAACTTTTAGTTTCATTTGAAATAGAAATAGTTGAATTGAGAATAAAATTCTTGAAAAATGCTGTAATATGACAAATATTTTAAAGGTATGTTAATATTAAATTCCTGAAAGCAAAGATAATTCCATCAGAAGTGTAACTATATCGTAACTCTCTCTATTTAACTTTTGAACATTGTGCTCTATCTCAAAACCCTTCTTCTAATAATTAGCATCAAGAGCTGTACATTTAACATTCAAAAATATATGAGTTGTACTATCTGAACCATTATATAACTGAATTCATTTTTACCATTATAATAGCTAATTGATGCAAACGTATTTTCACTGAGAGCGATTGTGCATAACAAATATTAACTCAAAGAACAGTGTAGTAGCACGCCATGTTATTTCATGTTATACAACTGGGAAATACTAAGCTAATTTCATGAATATAATTAGATGTTGCTGACTGCTGTCGTATGATATACAGATTGCGAAAAGTCTATTCAAGTCATACCATTTACACAAGTACGACAAGGAAAATATGAGAAAAACTACTTGAAAGAGAGAGAAGAATAGTTGTGGGCAGTTAGAGATGGGCGTAGTTAGTTTCAGAGGCTGGAATAATGTTCATCGCCTCAACATTTTACACAAAATTTCATTTGTAGAAAGTAATCTGCGCTTCTGGCAACAGCGGTTAAAATAGGTGGGCGATGAACATTCTTCCAGCCTCTGGAACTAAATATGCCCATCGCTAACCACCTAGAATTTTTTCTTTTCTCTATTTCAAGCAGTTTTTCTGATATTTTCCTTGTCGTACTTGTGTAAATGGTATGACCAGAATAGACTTTTCGCAATCTGTATATACCGGTTGTTAATGGTACACTTAAATGGAAAAATATTATAGAAGATGGACTATGAAAATGGAATACATCTCTATTGTTGTTTTCTTTGAAATAATATAAAGCTGTTTTCAATTTTAGTTAAATAGGTGTCGCGGATAGTCCAAACTGTGAATGTGGTATAATAGGTGATATCAACCATATGATTTTAGAATGTGAAATAAATATGGACAGCATTAACTAACTGTATGGAGACCTAATTGAAAACAAATGTAATTTGCCGTCAACACAAACTGCATAATCTTCAGCAACAACAATAACATTTATATTATGGTATATATCAACATTTAATCAGATGTAAAATAAAATTGTAAATTCTAATGAAAATGTAAGCAATATTGCGACAGAACGAATTGTAAGTGTGTCAACGAAAAAAAAAACAACAAAAATTATATTTAAAAAAAATTTATATAAAAACAAATTTTTAAAAATTAGTAATAAAAAAAATTTAAAAAAAATATAAAAAAAATTAAAAAAAAAATAATTTATTAATTAAGAAAAAATGAAAAAAAAATTCCATTATACAGAGCAACTACACACACAATTTCTAACCCATTAACAAAACTTAACGATGTCAATGCTGTTAAAACTGTTAACAATGAATTTTAAGACATACATAACTGAAAATTGATCTGGCTAATCGGTTTTTTCCAAAGCCATCTCACTGAATGAAAAAATAAAAAAAAAGTAGTTAAAAAAGGCTAGAAACTGACTGATTGTTTAATAGCATGGAGAAACCAATTTTCCGAGGCATGTAATCACCGAATAACCAAATTCACTTCACCTATTCAAATATGGCACGGAAAATCAATCAAAAAATGTTTGCGTAGTAGTTAGTCCCTCAACATGAAACAAATTTAAAAAAAAACGAGATCAAAAACGGATAAAAGCAAGTGAAATAATATCTCCGAAAATATAAGCTTTAGGAACACTTCAACGACAGCAATAAATATCGAAAGCCCGTAAATTTTTATAAAGCTCTCCACTTAAATATGAAGTATTTTTTGGCACAACTTCTAACATTGAGTTTATAATAAAATTCACAACCGAAGTAGGCTGATTCCGATGGAATAGATAAAGAGCACATCCCATTTGCCAATACGTTTTCCATATTTCAGTTTTGGCAAGGTATCTCTGCCATTTTTATCGAATATTCCAATAATTTAACAGCGGCTGCAGCCAAATATCAATAATTGATGGATTATTGAAATTCAAGTTCAATTGGTCGCTAAAATTCATTCTGATAAATTCGTTTTTAATTTGAAGCAGTGTGGATTCTGGCTTAGGGCAGCAAATTTTTAGGGACAAGACAAAATTGGGTTTCCTAGAAACTGTAAGTTTGAAGGTTTATCCTTTGGTCCCATTGCAGCCTAGCTCCAGCACAAAGTGCTTTAACGGCTGCTTGACTATCAAACTGGGTAATCAACTTCAGCTGAAGGATGAATGATGAACTGGACACGTAACGTGAATTTTTGCTTGAGCTTTGCTTAGGGTGTTTCTCGATTCCTGGCCAGTACATTCCTACCCCAGCTCCTTCTGTACACCAAATATCACAGATGATAGTTATCCAAAAAAGAAGGTTATTTAAAATATTTCGAAATCAGCTCAGATAAATGTTTCTAGTACAAAAGTTCATTCTCTGGAGCCTAGTTCACATTATTTTATCCTGAAAATTTCCAGTTTCCAGAAATCTGACTTAAAAAGTAATATTAATGTTATTTTCTGCTACGGTTCAAACTATTTCCAATTTCAATTTCAAAATTATACGAATTGCAGTTGTTTTTATATGGAATTTCATAATAAATATTTCTGTTTATGTTCATGGTTTTCATTTTAGGAATTAATTGAAATTGAATGAGCGGAACTAGCACATAATGCCCACGGGGGATTGGTTTTATGCGAATTAGGGGATGTTTCATACCTCGGGTAGGTACTTTTGATTCATATAATAAAATTTAGAGCCACAATATTTTGTAAAAGTCTCTTACTATTTTTGTGAAAAATAAAAAATAGGCTAAAACAAATTGTCACTTCCCCAATATATAATTTGAACTATAGTATTTGTTATGAATTAACCAAGAATAGAATAAGTCTAATGTAGTGACGAGAGCTGCCGTAAAGTGACAATTTCATTTGCTTTAATAGGTTCACATCACACAGAAACAAAAACACAACATGTAGGTATGAATAACTTACTCATCTAAATGACTAATATTATTCCAAGAAGATAACCGTTGGTCACTAGTCAGTTTTTGTCTCACCTGAAACAATAAAAAAATTCACTATAACGATTGAAATTTAGATTCAGCTTATACAATTAATTCAATCAATTGCAAATTTTAAACATGTGGCCTTTTTCTCAATCGAAGTCACTCAACCTAACATTATAAAGCTTCTGCATCTAAAAGCTGTCAGTAATTATACTTGCTGGTAAATTTTTATTCATAGTTTCAGGATAAATATTCAATTTGATATTTTTATGTGTAATAATTTAAAAATGTAAATTTTGAAAATTTTATGAAGCGTAAAGTTGCAATTTTCCACATCGATTAAAATGTTTACATGTTATAAAACCATTTACTGATCCAGAGGCTAGTAAATCAGCACGTATGGATAAAGCTGCAGTCATCTATGTGCTTTTTAATACTCTTAAACGTGAAAAAAACAATGGTTATAATGAACAATTATTTCAACCATAAAATTATGTTATCGAATCTTTCCTTTACAATAAAATTTCCCTCACTAGGTTTCGCAAAAGTATGAGATGCGCACGACCTTGACAAATACGAACGGTCAAGAATAGCGGTTGGAACAGACCTTCACCTTCAGCTTCTCAACATGAAGTTTTAAATACAGTACAACATTATAATACTTTTCGATATCAAAACTCTATTTAGACATGTCTTGATTCCTCATTGGCAACGACGTCACGTAATTAAACACACTTACAAACTAGTTATCTTCAGTGGTTGGTATGGTGTTTTTTGAAATGCTTCTCCTATATTGAAAACAAAGTATAAAGTAATCTAAAAGCTTTTTTAATTTTAAATATTAAACCAAAATGTACCGATTCTGTGTATATTTCAGTCAAACACGGTTATAAAACTCTTTACGTAACATAACTGTAATCTATTAGTCTGAAGCACTGAAGAATCGAGTTTTAGCTCGAACGCTTCCCTTTCGTTTAATAACTTATTCTGTTTATCTCACAAAATGAGATGTGTTAACCGTTTTTGCTCTTATGAATGCGAGGATCTCAATTTAATGAGGTCGTCGACTGCTGAGTGATTCCAGTCAAGATGATGAACTCTACTACGCTCCACAACTTTTTTTATTTTCAAATGATTTATTCCTTTTATCTGTACTCTAATGGAGGGTGTACCTTTATTTCATGTGCTTTAGAATTAATTCGAGAGTCACATCATTAAGTTTTTCTAAAAGGTATTAATGACATGAGGATGATAAAACGTCTGGTGCCTGGTTTAAGTTCAAATAGGTTTAGAAAATATTAGTTTTGAACTGAATTGGATTCATTAATGAAGCATAACCAAGCAAGCAAAAGAAAAGTTCTGTCTTTTCGTATTTTCATAACCATTAGAGCACTTCTTGAGTTCTTGCGCAATCAGCTCTAGAATGGTGAAGGAATGTCTAGGGAAGCTCAATGAACTAGGCGAGAACAGCATTGTGAACAATGGAGTAGAAGAAAATCAAATAGCAGATGAATTAGCAAACAAAGCGACTGAAACACCATTTTGGGGAATGGGAGAAGAAACCTCTATCTACATATTAGCAAAGTAGTGAAAAATGCTAGGGCACAACATCTAAGAGGCTTCTGGGAAAATAGGACCTACGGAAATACTAGGCTCTGTGACTTTCCTCGGAAACTAAGAAGGAGAAAAGGGTCACAATAGATCTTCTAGGTCTCAGTGAACTCCACCCCAATATATATGTGAAAAAAAGGATATTAACGGGGTACTGGCAACTGAGACTAGAATTTATAACGATGGGAGACTCCTGAAGAAAATTGAGAAGGAAGCAATGCAAGGTCTACGGTTGCTTCTCAATGTATTGCCTCCATTCCAAGTTCAAGTTCTTGTTTGTGATTACAAACTTCATTAGGAAAACTAAGAGAATATAAGAAACATTCTATCACAAGTACAGTATTATTGAAAAACTCACCAGAAAAGGGGTTTTAGCGATTTTCGTTTTATTGACCAAGGCATAGAAAAAGGGTTTGAAAAGAAATTAATTGGAAGTTAATGATAGAAGTGGATAAGAAAATAACGATAAAACGTTACAAGTGAAGGAGAAAAAAATTAAAATAACATGTTCTAGCATGTTTATATCAGTAATGAGATGGAAAAATTATTTATGGAAAGTATTAAATGTGGCAAAAGCAATTTAATTCTTAAAGATAAATGGCAGACTGAATTTTTATAGCGAATTTTTCAACGTCTACTTTAAATTGGCACTTTTATGCTATTATAGAGTTTATAGCTAGTCCGTTTCCATTATATCTGTTAGAAATATGGGTAGATGTTTTAGTGCTCCCTCATAACGTTTATGACGTTTCGGTATTAATCGGAAAACTATCAAACGCGATTCATAAGTTTATATGGGCAGTATCTAAGTTAGTGTTGGCAAACTGAAACTATGACGTGGAAATCGGAATAGTTATTTATGATAATAGTACGTGAAGCTATAAATTTGCGCAAGAGTTTCGAAAATACGAGTGCGCAAAAGTACTTCACGTTCAACCTACAAAACTTTATCTACGACCACATGAAGAAAAAATGAAAAAATGTGCTTCTGAAGAGGTTGAAAAACATAAAAATAAATTTTCTATAAGAAAATATATACACAACGAATTCCAAGTTCAGGTGGTACGCAATCCGAAGAAATGCGTTCTTCTCGAGGTTTTTCCATTTAAAATGTGTGTAATTAAAATTTCAAATATAACAGAAAATATTTTTCACTATATCTGACACTCCTGTCAAGTTTACTGACAGCACAAAAGCTTATACGACAAACGACTAGATCCAAAGCAACTCGATTATTACGTGGCTAAAAAAGAGTGTTAAAATGAAAATCCCATTGAAAAAGCATTGGTCATTTACGCTCGCTTCTGGGTGTTATAAGGGAAGTCCCATATAAAAAGCGCTGTTCATTTACGTACGCTTTTCAACGTATGTATAATGTATGGTTTCACACATTTTCTTTGGTTCGTAAATGACTACTTTTAAAGGTGGTCGTAGATAAAGTTTTTCATTGAACCGAGTCGAAACACTGCGTGCCCGAATTTATACTGTGAACTTTTGCAAACAAATACACCTTGTAGAGAGCATCTATGTTCTTTGGCAAAAAATACTTTCAAGTTTGACGTAGCTAGTACCTAAGTATTATTAATATATGTAAATGTCTAAAGATATTCTCTGTCCACAAAGATAATAATTTCAATAAAAATTCAGCAAAAATTTTAATTACATTAGTCTCTTTGAAACCACCTGAGCAGCAGCAAAGTAAAATCCAGTTAGGTGACCTCCCATAAAGAGCGAGACGTTTCAAATAATATTTTCAAAAGGCGCAAGCTCTTTAAGATTTTCTTTTCCGTTTGTAGATAGTCGGACCATATTTTACGTCATCTTTTAATTAAAGTCGGATTTAAGTAGGTGCATAGACCAGTGATCCTGCATTTTAAATAAAAACTAGATTAGATAATATTACCACTAACCATAACGAAGGATATATTTTGGATAAGATTTGGAGTTATTAAGGTATGAAGTACCTAAATTGATCGTAATATTATTTAATCAATCTAATTAAGCTTGTTTTTTATGTTTTTTGGCATATATCCAAATTTTAATATTTTTTTTCAACAAATGCTGATTACTTTTTGTAAAACAAGCCGTATGATTGTCCCAAAGGAATTATAAAGCAATTTCGTCTGATGAATGTTTCCGCTAATCTTTTCCATTTTAATAATGCACTTTTAATTGCGCCATTGTGCAGTAGTTACTCATGATTTAGTGTCCGACTCTGAAACTTTTATACTTCAAAACGAGCCAGCAGTTCCGACCAAACGGCCTAGCCAAATGTAGTTGTAATTCTTCCGAAGAAACCTCTGATTACTCCTACTAATCTAATTTACCTAAAACTGTTATTTTCAAAAAGATGAATAGTTCTAGGTTTTGTGAATAAGTTGAAATTTTCTCTCTGTAAACTGTCACAAGCAAAATTGTGGCTAGGAAATTGCAGTTTGTTTTTTCTCATCCCGTTTACGAATTTTAAAATAACATTTAAAACATTTAAAACATTTAACACATTTAAAATAACATTTTCGCGACTGAATTTTCCACATGATATTCGACCTCTGAATACTAATAATACTGATTGATACGACCAATCAGATAGTTAATTCAATCGTAAAGATAATATGAGATCCATACTTGAAAGAGTCAAATTATACGTCGGTGGCTTGGTCGTAATTATAGCCATTCCTCATAGTTCTGAGCCTTTATCATGTGCTTTTGCTTCAATAGTTCATCGTATGCCTCCGGGAATCAGGAATCTGATTGATGCTGAAGGTTATATTAATCTACACGGCAATTAATTATTAGGAGCAAGTTACTGAGATGTAATTTTACCAGTAAATGAAACAAGAGGATATTTTTCAAGGAAATTGAACTATAAAAACAGGATAGGATAACTATTACATTCCTTTTTTTCCGTATAAATTATTGACATCAGGATATTTTTATATTTCATATATTTATTGACACACATTTCACTATACTATAATTTTAGTTGCCAAAATATCAACAGATTGAAAATATATTTTCAACTATTCAAACAAAAAAGTTTTTTTTGAATTTACGAGTCTGCAAGATATATGCATGCAGCAGAGAGAATGTGTAATCAGATATATCCGGTCAACAGGAAATGAAGATGATATGAAAATTAGTGAATGAATGAATCGAAAGGATATTTTTCAAGGGAATTGCACTATAAAAATAGGATAGGATAATTATTACATC
>CAJUYG010001281.1:0-37848 GCA_910591675.1 Galerucella calmariensis
TACAGAAGATAGTTGTTATTATTTCTTTAAATTTGGGAAAATTTCATTTAAAATTATTCAAATACCTAAGTGAATTAAAACAAGAAATATTAGTATTTTAACCAAAATAAACTGATAATGAGTATAAATAATGTTGAAAGTAAGTCAAGATCTGTAAACAAAAATGTTGTGTTGTTATTGTGTAATAAAAATAAAAAAAATTATCACTTTCCATCAAAATCACATTTATTGGAACGTTGAATACAAGTGGTGAATGGTATAAGTTTATATGTGCTAAAAATAAATGCATACTTATCATAGTCTAATCAACAAGTTGAAATACGTGTTAATTATTGATAAAGCTTCTAAAAATATGAGCGGTGGCTCGGAATGACATCTAGAAAAATCCAGCGAAAGTATAGAATTTAGTTTTTAGTTAATAACTCAAAAAATATTCATATTTAAGGATCCCTAAAAAAGAAGAAATTTCCAATAAAAATGTTTTCCGAAACACTATCTCTATTATTTATAATTTTCTTTCAACCGAGCGAAATGTTCTTGAACTTCCTTATTTGTTGTGAGCTAAAAAAATACTTGAGTAAGTTCTCGAGATAGAGCGATCTGGGTATCTCTCATTAAATAAACGTTTCGATTCACCTATGATTAAGATAGCTGCTACTTTGTCGGCTTGAGTACGTAACATTTTGCCTATGTAAACTCTTAAACGTCTCGTTAAACAATAATAAAATTAAATATTTAAGCTGTTTAGAAAAACTTTGCAAAGCAACAAATACTATTAAATTAAAAACGTTAATTTTTTTGACAACTAACCAGAGGCGGACTGAAAAATCTTCAATATTTAAATGTGAAATAATAATTTTGGTATTTATTCAATTTATCCGTCAAAATTAGTTTAAACCCAAACAAGATTAATATGGCTATGTAGCCAATGTCAATGCCTTTTAAACGAGATATCACTTGCCATAAGGTCCCATTTAAAATTATTGGCCAGAATAGCACTTTGACGTCATCTATTACTATTACGTCACCTGTTACCATTCGTAGAGAAGTTTACAACATTTTATTTTCACCTCCAAATTTTATTAATGTAAGAGTAGCCGTTCAAAAGATACGAGGGGGGATGGGACTTTTGAATAGCACTGTATATGCTACTATTTCTCCTTCAAATGTCCTGGTTTCAATGTTATGGTAGTACTAAGCTAACCTGAATCCATAGCTGAAAGCTTGTGAGATTTTGCTATCTCATTGGTACCAAATATCCAGAGCAGGATAGAATGAGAAGATGCTTGGCAAATAACTTGTCCAACAATTTATCGATGCAATATTGCGTTTTACCTTTTAATGTTCTCACCGCTTAACAAATACTAACAAAACTCGCGAGAAGACGTTCAGCAACGACATATGTTGTATAATATGTTGCATGATGCATTTATTAATTTAAAGCTATAGCTGCTAACTTACGTTGCTGAAGATCCAATAATAATCAAATTACAATATCGTTGAATCTTTGAAGATATGTTATAAAGGGTGATGTTTCAGTATTTTTATTTTAGATAACCAGAGAATTAAAAACTGCGATTAAAGAATTTTGTAATCTGCGTTGTATCATTTACTTACTTCGAAATACTTCCAAGTTATTAACCAGAGAAATTGGAGGGTACACAAGAAACTTTGCCTGATTTTCAAGGAAAGATTATTCGTGGAGATTACAGTTTGCACCCCATTCCCGAAACTCATTTACTTAAACTGAATTTCTGCCGAAAACGACAGATGATAATGAACAAAACCATTTTCAGTTATTCGAACTTGGAAATAAATAACGATCAAATAAAAAAAAAGTGAAATACTTTGTTCAAAGATATAATAAAATCCTCGAATACATTTTCCTATAGAAGCAAAAAAGTATAGAAAAATAATTCGAATTACGCGAATTCGAGCGAGAACAAAGTGACAACAAGGAAGTCAACGACTGGATTAATTTCTATATTTCACTCCGGAGCCGGCTGGAACTTGAACAAACGGAAGCGACGAAAGGTATAGCCCGGGAGGTGACGATAGATTTCATAAAAATATTTCCGCTAAGTTTATATTTATTGTACGACTTCTCGACGGAGTCGAGGAGGAAAGTTGCAATTAGCGTAATAAAACTTAACTTCATGCAAGATTCTTACTTTAAGTATTAATTGATATACAGATAGAGCTAGTTCAGAGCAAATATAGTAATTTTGACAAAAATCCTAGTGAAAACGGATGGTGCTATCACTTAAAAGACATAACGTAGTATAATTTTGCGGCGGCCTCGAATTGCGGACCGATTACCTGATTTTAATAATTCCGTACTCGAACTGCGGACCAAACCAAGAAGACCCCTCTTTTAAAAACCATGAATTGCGGACTAAGCCTTCCTCACAAATACGTACATCAAATTGCTATACACTCAAATCTATTACGGAAAATGAGGATGCAGCCTTCCTCACAAATACGTATAATACATCAAACTACTACATACTCAAACCTATTACGTAAAACGAGGATGCAGCCTTCCTCACAAATACGTACATCAAACTACTACACACTCAAATCTATCATAGAAAACAAGGATGCAGCCCTTCTCTTTCGACTTGGTCCGCAATTCATGGGTCATTAAAAACACATGACAAATTTTGAAAATCATTTATGGTTTTTGGTCCGCAGTTCATGTACGCCCTAATTTTGATATGTCTTGGATACGCAAATGTTATTCAGTAATTTGTAATAAACATTTAAAACGAAAAAATAGCTATTTCTGTATCAAGAGCAGAAGAAGGAAGAAACTGGGGCTGTAACCCAAAAATCCTAAGCTGGATGTACACTGCCATAGTGAGACTTATGGAGCCATTGCATGGAGTAGTAGAACTAGTCTATTGACGACGAAAGAAAACCTCTCCAAAATTCAAAGACTAGCCTGTATATGTATAAGGGAGCAATGAGAAAATGCCCAACGGCAGCCATGGAAGTGATTCTCAACCTCACCCCTTTACATATGGTGGTGGAAAGCGTTGCAGAAAGAACAAGATATAGACTAAGTAGAGAGGGAATCATTAAAAAAAAACCACCTCCTCACTTCTTAGAAATCAGACAACCTGCAAATGATAAACAAGAAGGAATGGTACACATAGTTGTTCCTAACCTAAATTTTCACTTGACATGATATGACTTGACATGGGCGTATCATTTTGATGTTATTGTAAATAAAAAATTTAATTTAAATGTACCTATGATTGTTTTTTACTTCCATTTTACCAACTTTAATGTCTATAATGCCATTAAAATAATGTTTTGATAAACTATTCACTCGTAAAAATTTTCAATTGAGTTATTGAAAATATTAACTCCATTTTATAGAAATAGTTTTATCCTAATTAAAATTGGGTACGGCGCCACTGATATATTCTATTCTGCGGCGGCCATTTTGGATAACCATCCTGGTTAACTGTCCTTGGCGTAATGATCCTTCCTTACTACTTTATGTTCTAAGGAAAATTCCTACTGTTGGATGCTTTATTAGAAAATCAACTAAAATATATGATTCTACAGTTTATATTGAAATAACTACTACTTTTCTTTTATCCATAAATAAAATTAGGCGTGCGCCAAAGTTACTTTCTGTTTAAGAGCGCCACTAATGTCAAATTATGACAGCTCGCGGAATACATCAACTTTGCAGTTGCTTTTCAAGGCACAAAAGACGACTTTCGATAATGGTCGTAGAAAAACCCCCTTTTTAATTCCTAACGTAAAAACTAAACATTGATACATCGTAGGAAATTGAAATACGAACAAAAAGAGGGGTCGAGCGAGTTGATCGAATAATTAGAAACCGAGGAAATTTGGAAAAACCGGAAAATTAGTAATTTATTTAATATTAGTTTACCTAACTAGTGCAGAAAGTGACAATTTTCCGCTCGCTATTGCAGCAATCGCGTGCGGAAAAGTCACTTTACGCACGTGTTAGGTACACTATTTTTTCTACTATCGCGGAAAAAAACCCAAAAGTTAACACAAAGAAACATTTGTTATTAAATTCATATCAACAAATTAATTATTATTATTTGACGTTTATTTGATGCGTCTTATACCAGGGCCATTAAAAAATTATTGAGATATACGTTTTTTTATTAAAAATTATAGCAGAACTCTAATAAACTTCTTAATTTTACAGTAATTTGGTAAACCACAATCATACAATTATATATTTCAAATATTCAAATATCAGTATACTCGTCATTTTTCAATTGTAAAAGCTGAAACTTGATACAGAAAAAGTTCTTCATATTCACTTTTTGTGTGAAAAGAGCAGATATCAGGCGACGGTTACTTTTGTTGCCGATGCAATTGTAATTTTTTCATGTGATAATTTGCAAACAAATCAAAACTACGTAATGTCTTTTATACGATGGCGCCATCCTTTTTCTACTACGGTTTTTTTTCGAGAATATTTACCCATTGCTTGGCCTTTTTTGCTGGTTAAATTTACTGTAAATTGGTGGGTAGAGTGAGGATGATATAGTAAACTAGATATCCTAAAATAGTTCACATCTTCGCGCTTGAGTGGCTAATATTGTATATAAGGTTGGAAAACATCTTGAAAATTCCACGACGAACCTCTCATATAAACGTATAAAAATTAATATCCGGAAGAATGACAAAGTCAGTCATTTCATCCCACCTCATCAGTCGCACCAGTGAGTCTTCGCACCTACGGACTTATTCTAATATTTCGAAATGTAATAGTTTCTCTACACGACTAAATAATAACGCACAAATTATTTTTACATATTTAGCTGCATAATGATATCAACTCTTCACACCAGTGAATAATGAAATAGTTTAGTGTGCAACTAGTGGGGAAAGTTCAACTTTTCTCACGAGTGAAAAAAGTACTTTCCCTACATTTTCACACTATACTTTTTCTACAACTGCACAAACTGTGACCAAAGTGTAGACGCCTTTAATTTTTTTGACGACTTTTCAAAATATACCAAAAGTACACTTTCCGAAAAAGATTTTAATTTTGTATTTCTTCTCCACCTTATACATTTTTCGTATGCCAATTCATACATTTTTCTTGAAATTGCCGCAACAAATCTAAAGTTACTTTTGCAGCTTTTTCCAATATCTCTGGCGGGGTATTATTAAAATCGTCACTATTGTCAGTATCCATATTATTTATATTACAAATAAGTACTTATATGTCCTGTTAAACTCATATTTTCAATAGAAATTGGGATTTTTATCAAAGCACGATTTAAACTACCTTTTACAATTTAAAAACTTCAAATATAATCTGACAGTTTTATGACAACTAAGTAGGTATAAAGATGACAATAGCATACCAAGTTTTCGTCGATTTTATTTGATTCTCCATGTAAATGTATATTATGGCGTGGGCAATGTGCCGTGAGAAATAATAGTTCTCACAGTATGAGCAATATTTGGTTTTGAAATTAAGTAAACTATGAGAAATACGTCACTTTTCATACCGGTTGTAGGAAAAGGAATTCACTCTCGTTAGCCAATCACATTCTATTATTATCAGAATTCATGCTGAAATGAATTAAGATGAATGAATCGAATCGTCTTTTTTAAAACGTCAAATACCTAATAACGCAAGTCGCTTCTGACAGCGCGTTGTTTGAAACGTCAAAATAATTATAGGTATAGGTAATCATAATTTTACGTATTATATGTAGAGAAAAAAATGGACAACAGTAGCAACAGTGAAGATTTAATATGTACGCTTCCCGAAATTAATTTTCTATATAAATGTAAGAGTATCGATTAAAAATATGAGCTACGTATATATTTGCTCTTTACATTTTTATAAACAAATATGCTCTATAGCCTAGAGGTAGGTAGAAATTGTTGACTGTGACGCGGGCGATCGAGGTTCGATCCTAACTGGAAGTCGTGGAGAACGTATAGTCTTTTACTTGTGTAGAATGGCTATTATTCACTTAGGTGATTCCAAAACTCACTCGATGCGCTCGCTCGTTTTGGAAACTTCATCCGCGTGTATAATAGCCCTCATTCTACACGATTATCACATTCTAAAACAGCATACATTGTTGAAGTACATTACTCACTCACTATGTAAATTGTAGTTAATTTGCTACTTTTTTCCGGATGGATGTCTCAGTATATAAAACAGCTGTTCAAAGGCCAATCATTTATGTTGCTACATTGAATGAATGCAGGTGTCTGCTATTGCCAATCAGTAGAAAAGAGAGTAGGAGAAAACTGCTGTCGGAATTTCGTAGATTATATGAGAAGATCGAGGAAGAAAAGTTGCCTAAGGGCGGAAAGAAGAGAGCAGGCACTGAACCAGAAATAATAACATCATGGAGAGAAAGGAAAGAATTTCACCGGTAAAACTTTATATATAACGTACTGTTAGGAGTTCCAGCAATGACTTCCTTAGGAAACCGAAATGCCGGGATTTATGTATCTAGTGAACGGGGAAGTGAAAATGGGAAAACGGACTGGTGATTGGGTAGTAGGTAATTTAAATTTCATTACTCCCAAAACATTATGTCCTGATATTAATGGAATATAAAGGCTGGCGCCAGTTTGACGGGTGCAGGACATAAAACACAAATAAGGTTTTTGTGATGGAATAAAGCAGCACATTAAAAAAATTGATTAGAAAGCTTGATTAGCGCAATTGTC
Organism: Galerucella calmariensis; assembly: GCA_910591675.1. Classification (NCBI taxonomy): domain Eukaryota; kingdom Metazoa; phylum Arthropoda; class Insecta; order Coleoptera; family Chrysomelidae; genus Galerucella; species Galerucella calmariensis. The sequence goes on from CAJUYG010001281.1 coordinate 6,709, forward strand.
AAGGACTATCTTCAAAAACGCGAAGAAGTTGGAGTTGTTTCAATTATGCGATATATTAAAATAGTAATTTTAGTGTTACATGAAAAATTATATCGCCACTTCCTGTTCTAGTAAACGAAGAGCATTTAAAAAACAATATTATTTTAACGACATTCTTTGAGAGAAATTTTAACGAATATGCATATATTTTTTTTGAATAATTCACTTCAAATTATCGAGAAACGGATATAGCAAACGGTTGTTCAGCATTGTTGAAATTACATCCTAACAGATAAGGAATGCAATCAAGGAAATAAGGTAGCGATAGTCGAAATGTAATTAAATGAATGGATAATTGATCAAAGAAAAAGATATCTGAATGAATTTGTGGAACAAAAAAGTTTTTTTCATTTTTTTTAGTAAAGATGGATATACAGAGTGTTTTTAAATTAATGCGTTCACCTTATTTCGAGATATCGCTCCTAAAAAGTGTAAAATTGTGTACTCTCCATGTCTAAATTTTGTTACATTATAAGGGGATGGAATTATCAACCCCAGCACAGTGGCCCTTTGGAAGTCTTGAAATTCCCAACAGGAAATTTGCAAAAAATAAACATATTATGGACCATTTATACAGAGTTCGTCAAAATTCCGGAACCGGACAAGTATCGAAGAAAATATAACATTTTTTTGAAAACGTTTTATACCACAGATTTTACTTCAATTTAAACTAGAATTTGAAAATATGTTGAAATATACAGGGTGTTCCACTTTTGAGTATCGAACTGAATTTTTGGAACTTTAGTTCTTTACGTCAGGTTATGTTTGAGCGCCCTAGGGTCGCGACGCAAAAGATCTGACCTTTACGTTACGTTATGTTACGTTGCTTCGTTATGTGCTTTGCTTGCGTGCGTGTGCTCTCTCCTGAGTCTCTCTCCCTCGTTTACGAAGCAGCGATTCATATGCTTCGGCCGGGAATCGAACCCGGGCCGCCCGCGTAGAAGGCGAGCATTCTACCACTGAACCACCGATGCTATATTAAAATTCTATGCAAAGCTGGTATTCGCAGTGCTGGTGATCTACTAGAATTTGTTCGGATACATTTTTACTATTATTTCCATAATTTTTTTTGCGCCATTGATCTTTTTTGTTTATTTACAGCATCAGTTGTCAGGACGGTAGGTTGTGCTTACTGGTTTCTGAGTTTAACACGTCGGTAAGTGATTTACCTACCGTTCAGACGTCGAAAAGTAATAAATAGAATCATATTTTTAATATTTTTAATAATAAAAAGACCCATTTATAATTATTATCACCATATAGTTTGCACTTCAGTTTTTTCATAGTTAAACGTGGCAATGTCGAATGTTTTCGACTGCATTCCTTTCACGGTTTCAGATAAACTTGCCAAAGTATAGATCTACAGAGACGAGATTAATAAACAAATTAAATGAAACTGGTAGTGGAAAGGATATTCCAGGTCTGGTAGACGAAAAAGTGCAACTAATAAAGATACTTTCCAGCAACGCTGTATGAATAGTTGGGTCAATTTGAACACACATTCAACCACTAATGTATACAGAGAGGATCAGAAATACGTTGTTACTTTTGAAATTATTTTTTTCACCACAAACTATCCTGCATAAAATTGTATTTCGCATAATCGGAATATTTCGGTTGATCTTCTATTATTTGCAATTTTCCTTATTGTCTACCCTTCGATAGTGGATGTTCGAATGCTGCGATTCCAATTGTAATCGACGGGCTTGGCGAGCTACCCAGCAGTTTTGCTGTTCACGACAAACAACAAACTTGTTTCCTTGCGACATGGCCGTTCTGATCGCCCTAGAGAAACCACTCCACAGTGTCGGAGATAAAATAGATTTCATGATAAATGGTTCAGATTTATTCTCAGGTCTGATAAATGCGCTCGTGAGAAAACAGTTGAAGTGCAGGTGTTTATTGTGGAGATTGGATTAAAAAGACTTTCAACAATTTCAATTGAAAAGTTTTCTTTTTGTAACTGGTTTTGTTTTTCCAAGAATTCAGAAGAATCCAGATATGTTGGTTTATGAATTTTTAGTAACAAAATCTATGTGGGTAGCGTATTCTGATGGATTTTGGGATAGGAACCTTTCAATGACAAAAGGAGGAACCAATAATAAAGATACACAAGTATTAAAAATATATACTGAAAATTTAGAAGCCTCAAAATCTGAGGATTGCGATATAGTAAATCAATAGCCTTCTTGGTGTGCGTCACCGTTTGTTACATATATCCGGATTTTGGGTATGTCGTTTATTTTATTTGCTACTTTGACATATAGCTAACCCTAAATATACTAAATAAAATCATCAGGATCGTATTCAGCCAAATTCGAAAAGCTATTAAATTAATAAATAACAGCTTCTTCTTCTAACTGAAAATACTTGAGAACTTAAACTGTGGAAATTTTCCGAAATAACCGGATTCGTGGAATACCATTTTTTATTGAATAACATTTTAACAAATAACACATTTATGAAAACAGCTTAGTACTACTACTACTAAATGTGCAGGCGAGCCTTGTCCTGGACAACTCAAGCCAAGGTTCCGACACTGAGGCCACTGGCGGGCCCATTGTGCCATTCCTGCTACCTAGACATCCATGAAACCGAGCCCTTCAATAAAGGCCACAACCTTTTTCAATGGATGCCTGCTTGTGTCTCCAGGGGCCATAACAGGGACTCCGAATATTCGCCTGCGTAGTACATCCCAGTGTGGACACTCTAAGAGAACATGTACTGACGTTTCGTCAGTCATGCCGCAACCCCTACATAGGGAACTTCCCTCTACTCCTAAGTTGTGGAGGTGTTTCCTCATACAGCAGTACCCTGTTAGGAATCCTTCTATCTTCCTTAGCCTACTCCTTGGTAGTTCAGTGGCTGCCCTGGCGTGTCCATCCTTTCATTAGAAGTTTGGATTGTCTAGAACCCTGCAGAGCATTCCAATGAGTCTCCTTGCGTATTTTTTGTTTTGTTAGGCCCAGGGTCGGGCCCGGGCCGCAGAAAGTAGCTGCCGCCCCTTCCGCAGCCAGTGCATCCGCCCCTTCCGCAGCCAGTGCATCCGCCATCTCGTTGCCTTCAAAACCAGAGTGGGCTGGAATCCATTCTAACCGCACCATGTTCCGCCTTGCAAGATTAGCAAGTCGTTCTCGACATTCGTTAGCAAGTCCTGAGTTGCTGGTATACTCACTCAGGCTTTAATTGCTGCCTGACTGTCGGAGTATATGGTTATGCATCGATCCACATAACCTCTGTCTAGGTTTATCTGCGCACATTCCAAGATAGCATATATCTCGGCCTGATATGCAGATACACTATCACCCAATGGTACACAAACTTGTGTTCTTGGATTCCTGGAGTAAATTCCAGCCCCTGCTCTATCACTGGAGCATGAGCCATCTGTGTACCAGACGGTCCCATTAGGGTGTGTATTCCTCTCTTTTTCCCAGGACTCTCTATTCCGTATCATGGCCCTGTATGGGGTAGCGAAGTAGTACTTACGCAGGCATTCATCAGCCGCTCGAGCCAGAACTGGAATATCTTCCAGGATCCGAAGCTTCTTAACGTGCCTGTACTCTTCCCCTTTTCGCACGTATCCCAGCCATTTCAAGCGCCGGAAAGCCCTCCCCGCCTCAGCCTCGATCACATGGTGGAGAGGCCGAAGACCAAGGATCACCTCCATCGCAACAGTTGGTGTAGTCCTCAAGCAGCCAGTTGCCCCCAAACTGACCACCCTTCGGAGACGTGCCAGTTGCGATCTAGCCGTGACCAAGGTTACCCTCGGCCACCAGACTAGAGCCGCATATGTGAGCATAGGCAGCATAATCACTCTATAGAACCATATGATCTTTTTGGGGGTCAGTCCCCACCTCGGACCAATGGCTCTCCTACATGCACAATACGTGTTTGCAGAATGAGCGAAGCGAATTCTGCAATTCACATGAGTGCCTTAAAAGGTACTTTTAACACGTATATCATACAATATTTTTTCTACAAACGTTCAAAAAATGCAATAATACAGTTTGAATTAAATTTTAAACCTTTATTAAATATTTTGACGTTTGCTTTCAAAATTTGACAATTCACTTTTACCAGCAGTGCCATAAACATTTTAAGGCTCTCAGTGTCTTAAAGTGACATTTTTAAGGCTTCTATGGAGTGCTAAAAATGGCATTTTTAACACGTTTGTAGAGAAAGGTTATTTTCTAAACTCATGTCATGTCAAAGTCAAGTGTTAGAGGAATCTCCAGCACTATATCTGATGTACTTTTATCATTGACAAATATTCTACTTAGATTGAATCTTAAGAAAATTTGACAATTTTTCGCAACCTTAAAAATTTGTTTTCTCTTTTATCCATCCTCGAAATTCAATTAATGATAACGTACATTTTTATATTTTTCTCGCATCATTAGTCTCCTTCACATCTTTGAAATACGAAGTCGCGCAACAGATTCATCCACTTAAATAAGAATACATTTAACGAAACAAAATCCGCGAAGCGGAAAACCCACCGAGGTAGTTATCTACCGTCTCATTTAACAGCTACAGATGAAGTCGGAATACATCTCTTAAAGAAACGTATTACAAAAATAATTGAAGCTACAAGTTTGTGCCAACTATGCTGTTAAATTGAACGCACAACCTAACGGTTACACATGTTAAAGTAATGAGGGAAAGCTACCTGGAGGCTCACCGAAATTCCAAATCAGATAATATAATTTCTATGGTGTGCCGTTTTTAAGAATTATCAATTTTCTGTTGTGCTCGTTGCATGGGCTTGAGATTTATTTTAAACTCCGCTAAACAATGTTCTTCAACCTTTCCAGCTTACGCTAAAAATGTCGATTGCTCCTAGTTCAAGCTAATTATTAACTGTATAAATAATATAAATTATGGAATAGATGAGACTTCAAACAAAAAGTGGTTTTAATAATAATTCAATTTCAACAAGATTGGAAATCGAAAGTTCTTTGTCCTCAATCCTAATTAACCAATTTATTTTTTTTTCTATAAATACCTTTTTTGTTTAAATGGTGAAAGTAAAACAAAAAGATGTGTATTTAAGGTAATGAATTACCTAATTAGACATATTTAGATTAGAATTATACTCAAAATATATTATGCAATTAATTACATCGGCCTGAATGCTATATTTGGACAGTCGACGTCTTGATATTAAGCGAACACTTCGATTTGTTAATATAACGGGTGACCCATGATAGATGAATAACATGAAAACTGTTCATTCGTTAAAAGTATGAAATTTTGCAGCTATAGAAAGTCGAAAATGATGGGTATCTTCGTAAAAGTACTTCCCTATCATTTTTCGGTAACGCGATTCTGAAATTTTTCTTTTTAGTGCTGGTATATTTCATTTTTCGACTTTTTTCCACTCGACCATTCCCATTGCTTTTGTATCTTCCTCGGTAGCATGTTTTCATCGTTTTGTTAGTCTTCCTCTCTTTCCAGGCCATATCGGGTTCGAGATCATAAGAATATATCGCATGAAAACAACACAAATAACCACTACAACGAATTTAATATTCCGAAAAATTCAAATTATATTATATTACCCTGCCGTAATAAATTGTTCACTACAAACCCACGTTTGCCATCAAAAGCGTTCAACTTGGGAGGTGGAATCCGGCTATTTTTTGTGTGTAACACTTTTTTGACAAATTTTATAATAAATTCAAAAACAATAAGGTATTTTCGAGAAAATCAATTTTAATTTTTAGACCAACTCTGTTTTATTATCTGAAAAATTGAAGATTGAATGACGCGAAAGTAAACTCGTTGTTTGCTATGACCATCATTTATTCTCCGATTGTTTCTGACAGTAAATGATTGCGTTTGGTACAGACCTACAATAATTGAATTTTATAACATTCTTCCTAGTTCATGTTTACCCTGATATGCGCAATTCGTTTAATATGTACCTACACCTGTGTTTGTTTATAGAGGTTGAGGCACCGGCACTTATATGGACCACCGCCAGTGCCTTGAGCATAACATCTTTCGTCAGCATACTTTTTCTTGACTCTTTTTTTAATATTACTATATTTATTCAACAGCACGTCACTTGTTCGGTGTGTAGTTGAACTGATAAAATTAAATTCTTCAGCCAACTGAAGCCACAAATTTGTCTTATGCCGAAAACTTTCTGCATCCGTTTTCTTACACTCTATAACGTTTTTATACTTAGCAACTAGAGAAATCAGCGTCTATTTCTCAGATGCACTGAAATTTGGAGTGCCTACGCTTGTTTTCTTTATCTGCCATATTTTCACTTCCAAGAGAACACACAAAAGGATATTTAACGCCAAGTACGCTTTTGATCATTGACTGTCATTGATTAACGATTTCACAGTATACAAAAACTGTGACGATTTTTCAAGTTAGTACCAACAATATTGATAAAATTCTCGAATGTTACTAGAGATTCGGATAACCAACATAAAAATATTAATTTGACTGTGGTTCAACTGACCACAACACGAACATCTTTCGTACAACGATTGATTGATTTGACTATGGTCAACATGTGAATCTGGTTCAGTTGATCAATTGGTTAACTACGTTACATACAACTGGCCCTAATAGAGAAATTCAATTTCTCAGTTGACTAGAATACGCGATAATTGTCAACTTCATAGCTAGTAGAGGAAGAATGAGCTTTAGCAGCTCAAGAAGTATGAGCGAGCGTAGCTAAGCGAGGACAGCTGATAGTTAAGGTCGAACTGATAAAGCGCTTCCTGCATGTGTGAGACACAACTGTTTTTTGCTTACCGAATAAACCAAAAAATGGGAAAATATAACAAAAAACTTTGACATTCACTTACGTTCAATTGAAAAATTCACGTGAAACGTCAAAGTAATTAAGGGGAATCTATCGGCAGCGATTTGACAAAATATCGAAGTATTTTTGGCAAAGAATTTTGAGGTAATGGATGTATTGAAAATTCAGAAAAAAATTTATCATGTAGATTAATGTTGAACTTAGAGTTCTCATCGAATAAAAACTTTGAAATGCTAACCAAATTTTGTTGAAAAAATACGAATCATGAGGTAATTACACATATTAAGCAAAGTTTGAGCCCTTGTAAAGAATTAAATATGGATTGAATGGAAAAACTAATTTATAAGGGGACTAATTTGAAGCTTTATGAATACTAAATAAAAATCTCAGAATCCTCAAATTACTTATGACCGTACAATTCCTTATTGAAATTCGGTTGCTACCACTAAAATATCGGATAAAAATCCATCTCTCGCTTTTCTATCCTTCTATGACTGACATTGTCTCTCTGCTTCGGTAGTCGCGTGCCGTTCCTTTGTTGATACAACGCTCGCCGGTCTCCCAGTTCAGTACTGACGAAGCTTATAGAGTAGTACGTGAACCAAAATCCGCTTGGACCGCTTGGCTACCTACATGTTGCGGAGCTTTCATATTTCTAATAAAATTTTCGTTATGTGACCTTAAAGGTGAGGACGTAGGGAAACAAAAAAATATACAAAGCATAATTGTGCAAGGTCGAATTTGGTAGATTCCCCTTAAATGAAAGATGGTAAAAAACTCAACAATCGTGGCATTATGAATTCTCTGCCCTTGTGCTACTAAACAATACTGTCCTCCCTATTTTTGGTGTTCATATGATTAGTTCTCCGGTAAGGTAGACGAAAAGGTATATTTTTAAAATAAAGAAAATAAATGTAGGTGGTTTGTTGACCGGAACTTTCAATTTTTATGTTTATGTTATTGCAACATTTTCATTCTATCACAAAACAGTTATCGTTGGATAAAAATAATCTTTTCCATGATATGTGCATTTCCGCGAATGAATTATCAATTAAATTGGAATTTGTATCAAACAAATCTCTTAATTTAAACCGACCAACACCACTTGGAGCACTTCTCCCTACAGTTAGATGTTTGTTGCGCATCTTGTAATTTGGCAACAGTTCTAATGAAAAGACGTTAGTTAAGGTCGGCCGCTAATAAATGTATTAAAATCTTAATTTATACGCCATGAAGGATGAAAAGAAGATAAAAAAAAGAATTTGTTTTAGATAAACGATCGCAAATTTGGCACTTGCAACATTATATATTTTAATTAGGCGTTACAAGCATTATTCTTAATCACTTCAATAGAAAAATAAGCAACAAAATCCAAAAACAACAAGATTCATTTAGAGTGCTAATGTGACATGCATCATATGCTTACTGGACTCTTTTTGGATGGGCAACAGCTTGATTTATTTGTAAAAAATCATGGGCGATGAAATCTTTAAAGGGGGCTCTATCCATTTGTCTTCAGTACGTTTAATTTTCCGTGGACGTACAATAAGATTTATTCGCAAAAATTTTCTTTTATCATTGGCGCACGATAAAATTTTTATGAGGGGTTAATATATTTGTAAAAACTAACTAAACTGTACTAACTAACTAATATATCATCTATACGTTCATGCACTTCAAAAGGGTTTGTTTTTCTACGAGTTGTTTTAATTACAAGAATCTAAAACCACAATTAGTCATAAATAATATAAATGGAATGTATGCTTACTGGGATTTTCCTTTGTACATATTGAATTAATGTAACTAATAAGTTTGTCATTAGAATATATTGGAAAATGTCAGTGGTAGGAAGTCACGTGAAAATTGTTGTGTTCTTTTTACACTATTCTGTTCAGCTCTGTTGAGATAATTTTCAACCTGAGCGGGTGACCAAAGTGAACAGGAAATCTTATAAAGAATGCTCCTTATTTTTCGAGACTATGATCAACTAAACGGCAGAGCCGAGCACCCACATGAGGTAGTGCAGTTAGGGGCAAGAGGGGAAGAGATAGTTCAGCTCTGTTCAAAACGAGCGCTTAAAAAGAATACGCAAAATCATTCAAGTGAACAGAGCAGCTGATCTGCTCGAGCAAATTCTGTAAAAAGAACACACCAAATAGTATATCTTATAGGTTATTACAAAGTTTGTTTGATTAGTAGTCGCGTAGTAGTTCTGTCCTATAAGTTAGCTCTTTGATCCGGTACCTGGAATGTAAAGAAGTCGTAGGATAAATCATAGAAGTTGGTAATAGTATATTAAGTATTAAGAACGGTAAGGATTGTTTACCGGTCGATAGCAATTTGCAGGTCACATAAAGATGACGATGAAGGTGACGGCAACGGTTTCAAGTCATTCGTAGATGAAAGAATTTTATTTGATACATTTTTCTTATATCAAACCCGGGTTGTTTGATAGTTTTGTGACACTACTTTATAGAATGTACAGGGTTATATCAAAATATCTTCATTATTTTATATTTTAAAAAAATTAAAAATGCAACAAAAAGCTAGAAAAGATGTAGATTCTATTTGATGGACTATTTCGTAAATATTTATTTATTTGTTGCAACAATAGTTATAATTTCCGAAGTAAAAAACTATCTAATAAGGTCAAAATTTGCAAAACTTTCAAAACTAAAATGCATGCGAGAAAATTACTTACCGACGTCTGAACGGTGAGTAAATCACTTACCGACGTGTTAGACTTAGAAACCAGTAAACACAACCTACCGTCCTGACAACCGATGCTATAAATAAACAAAAAAGATCGGTCGCGCAAAAAAGTCATTGTCGATTCTCTTGAGTTGGCAGCAGTGAGCACCTAACTAGTTGGTCTAGCTTTTTTGTCTTGAACTTGTTATTTTTTGAATGATCATGAATTATTTTTGGTGTTCTGCTATTAGGCTTAATTGCCAACCTGTTTTTTGTGTCCCCTCCATATCGTGAGGGTAAGTTTTGTCTGGGAATAACTAGTTTCCATTTGATAGCGCTATTTTCTAATAGGGATCACCACTACATTCAAAAATAAGCAATCAACGCGGCTAATGCTGAGTTTAGAGCGACCATTTTGGCTGATAGCCATTGTGGTATGGAAAATAATTTCTGCTGCGGCTCCATCACAACTTGTCTTATTTCTGATCAGTTTTAATTGACTTGATATATTTATAGAACCGGTCCTATTTCCCATCAATTAATTGCCAGCTTGGGGAAAAAATATAGGGTGGGTAATATATACTTGAACGTTGTTTATTTTTGTAGTTCCAAAGAGATTGGTATCACTGATTCAGCTATACAGCCATAGGCGTGCGTGCGCCCTTCAACATCTTGCAATTCATTTTAAGAATGAAAAACCGCTTCCTCGTATCATTGAAAGAACGTTGAAATCCAAAAATTACGAAATGTTTTAAATAGACTGATATTTTGAGGAATTGGGGTGTACCGATTATGGTGGGCCATGGCCCACTCTGCCCCCCTGTAGACCCGCCTATGAATACAGCCTCTAATCTTTGGTATCTATTTTTCATTTATTTATTTCCACACCAAAAAGTTGTCTCACTGATCTAACTTTATATAAAAAGTTCTTGCGTGCTTCTGCTTATGTGCTTTGAGTGTTGCATACATTTGTTTTCAATCAAATTTACCGTTAAATACAGTCGCGGTATTGGTGGTTCATGCCCAAGGTATACGTGAGCGTTCGTGACCGAAGTGGTTTCGAATCCTGGTGATGGTTACTTCAGCTAATCTAACGGAAAAATCCAAGAATATCAACAAATCTTTTCCTAAAAATTGAAAATCAACTAAAAAAGATGTATTTAACGTCAAACTATAACATTTTGAAAAAGTTCTCGTCAAATTTTGATCGATTTAAAAATAGTTGACGCTAGAAAATATTTGTATCATTTAAAGAAACATCTAGGCAAAAGTTATATTTAAATCGTCGGCCTTTTAATAAGTTAAAGAAAGAATGCGTGTCACGGACTAGTTTTCCTGTTATCGAAGTCATTATTTATTTTAAACGATCTAGTGATGAATATTCAGACTAAAGACGAATCCAAACGTTCAGAATAAACAAAACATTGGACTTTCGCTTTAGGAAATATTATTTATTGCTTCGCAAATGGTACGAGGGACCTGGAAAACGATTGAATTATTCAAATCAATAATATAGGTTGTTTCTTAGTTAATTCAATCCAGAAATTGATAGGCAGTATAAAATTATAATTGGACTTTTCCATGACAAAATTTCATTGATTCACTAATTCAACAGTTGGAATTAGTGTTATATTTCATATTTCTGTAATGGGTAACCATGGTGGGTAATCAATCTTAACTACGGCTGAACATCCCGACTCAAAGTCATCGTCTCTGTTTTTTGTTGACACCTTCTGCACTTGTTTGACACAAGGTTTGGATCTCTTATGACACATTTCTTGTAATTGTTGGTATTAATTACTTGGTCTTCTTCTAGTTCAAGAATCGTTCCAACTGTTTTAAAGAGAACCGGTAACTTTACTAATTTATTTACTATTTATTTTAGATATTTGACATTTCAAGTACAGGTTACGTACGGTGACATAATTGTTGGTTGGCACGAATTTTATATTCATTTTTGCGCGATCGATTTTTTTTTATTTAGAGCATCGGTTGTCAGGACGGTAGGTTGTGTTTACTGGTTTCTAAATTTAACACGTCGGTAAGTGATATTACCGTTCAGACGTCGGTAAGTAAATTACTAGAAATCTGAGTAAAATCTACTGGATCATATGAACCACAAGTTTTATCTAAAATTGAGTGGGATATCCTCAAGTGTTCAGGGAGATCATGCTGGAGAAAACTTATATTTAATGCACAACAAATTAACTGTAAAAATAATTTGGAAACAGGGCTCTATAATACAGGGTGTCCCAAATAAGACTGACTGATTTTAAACATATATGCCCAGCTTATTAATTGCTCCAAAGAGATGGGGTTTTCACTAGTTTCACTAGTTTATCAAAGAGATTTTTTCAGGCTTGGCTGGCATCTCATCTCATCAACACAGGGTGCTTTACTAATGTTGGTCAAATTCAAAGGGAGAAATATGTATTGTTTCAAATGAAACATCCTATAATTTTTGATCTCATTCGAAAGAGCAATCATTCTCCTTTCCAAAAATGTATAGTTTTTTATATTTTGTTTCATTAACAACAAAGATATTCGAAGTTTCATGTAGTAGTACATTTTTAATCAGTAGTTTCATATGAACGTATTTTGATGCCTAAAATCAACTCATGCTGTGTCCGTTTGACGCATAACAACAAAATCAGCAATTTTGACACTAGTAATTTTTGTTAAGTCATATAAGTCGGTTTCGGAATGAGTATATATATAATTCAGTATAAAAACGTCTAGCTTTTGGAGAATTAACATATGCCAAACATACACAAAATGCATATCGGTCATTTAACGTACTGACTTTTTTTCGCATGGATTTAGAAACACTGTGTATATTAAACATGATAAATGCAATGCTTCATAAAAATAAGAGAAATAGTGTCAATTGAGGCTTAACCTCGAGTTCAACCAAATGTCACTAACGGCCACGGCACACGAAAGTTATGATTATTATTAACATCTATTGATCTCTGTTTTATATTATAATGTTCTTAATGGGACAAAATATTATTAAATTCCATATAAAACTTTTATTGGCAAATATAACGAATGCGGTTAAAGAGCAATTTAATCATTGAATCAGTTCACGACAGTCTGGTTAACCGACGCAATTAAAATGTCTATTTGCACATTAAAATCCCATTCACTTAAAACTCCATTTTATATTTATCAACAATTACTACATAAAAAAAACAGAGAGATAAATTATCTGGTTTTATGCCAATAATCATAACGCTAATATTCGGAAAACGGAAAATAACATTCAACGTTTGTCGAAACGAAAACTAATTTGAAGCATCTCGAATCGAATTAAAAATATCGTTCAAAAACAGATTTCAATGTAAAAACACATAAACACTCGAAAATAAAACTCATTATTATTTTCAACATTATAAAAATGATTAAGGGGAATCTATCGGCAGCGATTTGACAAAATATCGAAATATTTTTGGCAAAGAATTTTGAAGTTATGGATGTATTGAAAATTGAAGAAAAAATATATCATGTAGATTAATGTTGAACTTAGAGTTCTCATCGAATAAAAACTTTGAAATGCTAACCAAATTTTGTTGAAAAAAATACGAATCATAAGGTAATTACACATATTAAGCAAAGTTTGAGCCCTTGTAAAGAATTAAATATGGATTAAACGGAAAAACTAATTGATAATTAGTTTAATTTGATGCTTTATGAATACTATATAAAAATCTCAGAATCCTCAAATTACTTATGACCGTACAATTCCTTATTGAAATTCGGTTGCTACCACTAAAATATCGGATAAAAATCCATCTCCCGCTTTTCTATCCTTCTATGACTGACATTGTCTCTCTGCTTCGGTAGTCGCGTGCCGTTCCATTGTTGATACAACGCTCGCCGGTCTCCCATTTCAGTACTAACGAAGCTTATAGAGTAGTACGTGAACCAAAATCCGCTTGGACCGCTTGGCTACCTACATGTTGCGGAGCTTTCATATTTCTAATAAAATTTTCGTTATGTGAACTTAAACGTGAGGACGTAGGGAAGCAAAAAAATATACAAAGCATCATTGTGCAAGGTCGAATTTGGTAGATGCCCCTTAAAACATTTTTGACAAGTAACTTGCCCATATAAAGAAAACGGCAATTATGATCGCAAAAGTTTCAACAACGAAAACTTCTCATTTAATGATGAAATAAAACCTATGTTTAACTTAAAGCTGTGACGCGTTTTGCTAACACGGTAGCTTTCTCAAAAGAGTGGAGGTATAATGAAAAAATTTTAATTTATACAGTGCCTTAATATACTGAATTTTACGGATATTAACAATAATATTATAATCTATTTACATGGAATTTTTTATTTTTTTTTATTTTAGCTTAACGTGCCTCGGCAGCGCTGGTCATTGGCACAGAAAAAATAAATAATGATATTTACATAATTATTACAAATATTTAATTTAGATTTTACAGTATAGGTTAGTAGCTTTCAGGAACTGTAAGACTTTCTTGATTTCGGTAGGGTAGTGGAGCATTTCCTTGAGATTGGGCCTAAGATCAAGTTGTTTTTATATAGCAGAAAATTGTTTGCAGTCTGTCAGTATGTGCTTAACGGTCACAATATCATTACAGCTATGGCAAACGGGACGATTTCCTGAAGACATCAGATATCCGTGTGAGAGTTTGGTATGACTGATTCGGATTCTTCTGATTGTAGTAGTTCAGGGAGAGAGTAGAATTGAATGGATGGATATCATGAAGTGCTGTCGTGCTATTGCGCCACAGGTGTCACCAAGAATCTTGTGTAACGTTTTTGAAGTGGATCTTTAGGTCGGTTGTGAGTTGGACAATGTGTGTTGGGTCGTTATTAGTGGTAGCATCTTTCGCGTGGCGGTCCGCAGTTTCGTTACCATCAATGCCGATGTGAGAAGGAAGCCAGATAAGAGAGACTGTTATATCTTGAGCAACGAGAGTTTGATAGATGTCGTGTATATTCTGGACAATTGGGTGGTCAGTGAAGATTGACTTGATTGACTGAATGAAGGAAAGGAAGTCTGTGCATATTGCAATATTTTTGTGGGGTAGGTGGATGCTTTTGAAAGCTTGAAAAATGCTTTGTAGCTCGCCTGTGTGAACGCTACACACTATAGGTAGGGTGAAGGAGCTTATGAGTTCATGCTTCGTGGAAACTGCACAACCAACACCGGAGTCAGTTTTGGAAGCGTCTGTGTAGAGTATTAAATCATACGGTTTTTTTGTAGTAATTCTAGGAATGCTTTCTTTATAAGTGCAGTGGGAGATTCATGCTTATTATAAATGGTAAGTGAGGTATCGATTGAAGGGATATTTTTGGTCCAAGGTGGAGAAGAAGGTAGAGGGAGCGGGGAGGTCAAAAAAAGGTCGGTATCTTTGAGTGAAGGAGTGAGTATTTGGAGGATAGATTTTATAATTGTTCGAGGGTAAGTAGGGGGATTAGTCGTTAAAAAGCGAGTGAACAGGATTGAGAGGATTGGAGGATACTGAGGCAGCATATGAGAGGAGTAGGGATTGGCGTCCTAGAGGTAGGGGTAGTTCATTAGCTTCAATGTGGAGAATATCAGCAGGGCTAGAGCGAAAGTTTTTAGTAAGGCGTGTTTTCAATAGATGTCAAAGATAATAGTTTAATTCTATTATAACGCCTTACAAATTCGAAAATTACTTTTCAAAGAGAGTATACCGTTCATTAAGAAGCAACAACTACTTCCCTGGCCATATGCCACGAAGAACATTCAATTACACTTTTAAGTACATCTACAAGATTTAACCAACTATTCTGATTTGCTCTGCTCTCTGAAAAGTAATTTGTAATGCGTTATAATAGTATGAAACTGTTATATTCGACATATACTACTAGTTTTTGATAAATTAAAAAAGAATTTACAAAAAAAAACGATCGGTGCACGTAAAATCGTACATTCGACCTAGATTCAACTGAATTCCTATAAAGCAGGTGTTATTGTATATAAACGCATTTAAGTCGATAAATTCCATCGGGGGAAACGTTATGGGTTGTAGAATATTTTATTGACAGTAAATACGGACAATAATTGAATAAAACCAGGTTATAAAAATATATTAAACAGCGACACGAAAATGATAATGACTGTCGTTTTGAAACTGTAACCATTAAACGTAATAAATAACGCTAAGCTCCGTTTTTTAAGCACATGCAATTTTATATACCGGTAAACAGAAGTATATTTTCATAGATCTAGAGAAAGCTTTCGGCGCTATAACTATACTTGTAACGATAGGATACGATGTCTATAATAACTGGAAAAAAAAACAGCTGATAACTTTCATTGTTTTTTAATAGATGATGCTTTTACTTGATGTAGATTTTAACTAACTAAGTTGTTTTATTTCATCATTTATTGTTTTTTAAAGTATTCTTTATGGAAAGGGATGCAATTTTGCATCCTTTGGAATCATCAAAATTTAGTAACTAAAACCTTTGACCACGCAGCTCACTCTTAAATCTTGGAGAAGTAAAAAAGGAGTCATGACTAGGTAGGCACTGTAAGGAGGATGGTCCATCAATGCAATGTTTCATTGATTTGAAAACTCAATCGTTTTTCAAGCTGTGTGTGAACTTGCATTGTCTCTTGGTGGAGTATCATTCGTCAGTGGGGGTGGTTTTTCCTCAGCAGTAACCCCCGGCAAACAGATCGATATATATATATATATATATCAGTCAGCAGTAAGAGTGCTTTGATCTTGCACAGAAATTGTTACTTAATGGCCCGCTTTTGAAACACTTCGAGAACGGATAAGAGTGCATGAATTCAGGATTTCACCAATATCATTACTTTATTATTGATTAAGATGCGACCTACAGGAGTTCCCGTACAAAACTGTCAAACGCTAGCTTACTTTTTTACCAAATAGCGTTTATACAAAATAGTAACAGATTTGAAAAGGTTGTTGAAAAATAAGTTCAAATGCTCGTGTGAAAAAGGGGCGAATCGAGCCGCCAAACTTGAGGTTTAACTTTTAAATTTTCTGTGCTTCTACCAGTGTGGGTATCTCCTACGCTGTTGAAAGTATTCGAAAGTGGTATAGAAATGAAGTTTGACTTTTTCAAACATAACTATCCATTTTTTCATTGAACCAGAGCGAATTTAAGGAAATTAACAGTGCATTTGAACATATTTTTCAACGACCTTTCCAAATCTGTTATTATTTCTTATGAACGCTATTTGGTAAAAAAGTTAGCTTTTTGATAGTTTTTTACAGGATCCCCTAAGTCGCATCTTATCAATAACACAGTGTATAGGTTTTTTGAATTTCCGGCGTTGAACGGGCTTATAGTTTTTTGACATCAGTTGACTTGAAATTGCTTTCTGTTCTTCCGCCGTCAGATGCAGTATCCGACAAAAACTAAATTTTTCACAGATTATGTAAATGACATGTCGATCTTTTTGGATTAGATTAGGTAAAGCATCGACGTTTTCCTGGGTGACGGCCTTTGTTCTTGGATCGTCACTAAGATTAATCCGTACACGTTTAAATTCTCCATACCAACGAGAATACAATTCACTGTACCTGTATTCTATATTTCTTCATTGTTCTTTTCTTCCGTAAATTTGAAAAGTAGACCTGGTACAATGAAAAAAAATTATGTTTAAAAACTGTACCAAAATAAACACGGTTATTTCTGTTGATGATTATCCTTACCGGCTGAATCATATAGCAACGAGCGACCGACACTCAATATCATATTATTCATTTTGTTTGGTAACACGTGTTTGCTGTCCGAATAAAATATTTATAATTTCACATGAAACGTGTGTCAACGTTCGAATCCGATCACGTGTTATGTGCGTCAAGATGTTTTGGGAATAAATCAATTTTTCGCTATAGTTATAGTAGGTACCTATATCAAAAATCTGGAAGATTACTACAAGATGAATGTGTGGTTTCAGTTTTTTGCGTTTAAATTCTACAGCGATAAATAATTCATGCAACTGTATATTGTATATAAATAATTGGTGTCAGGGTATGAATGTGTCTGTAACTAAACTAAATGCTTATAAAGCTTTTCCAATTTGTTCGGTTTTTCGCCACCTTTTTTGTCCTGTCCATGTTTTCCCTTTATTTTTCAATATTTCTGAAATAGGTTTATTCCATGTTTGTCTAGGTCTTCCTTTTCTTTTATTTCTAAATATTTTTGCTTTCCATATTCTTTTAGTCTGTCTTGTGTTTTCCATTATTTGTAAATGCCCCCACCATCCCAGTTGTCTGTATTCTATAAATTCTAGGATTGACTCTATTTTTAGATGACTTCTTATATCTGTATTCCTAATTTTGTCTTTTTTTGTAACGCCTCGGACTCTTCTTAAGTATTTCATTTCAACTGCCTGTATTCTACTTTCCTGTGTTTGGTTTAGCACCCAGGTTTCGCATCCATAAGTTAATATTGGCCTATATATTGCTTTAAATATTTTTATCTTGGTATTGATCGATATTCCTTTATTGTTTATGAATTTTTTGTTCATCGTATAGTAGAGTTTCAAAACATCAACTTATTAAGCATTATTTTAGGAATTATGAACCAAGATCAAAATAATGTATCTATTGAGTTGTCCAATTCGGACATTGAAAATACTCCAGATATTATCGAAAAGGCATGAACTGCAACCGAAAATTTGAGGTTTCAATTCAAAATTTTTCAAATTTTACATTCAACTGATTTTTCTATTTATCTTCATATTGTAAGTTCTTTCTGTTTAAATAAAATAACTATATAAATTACTGTACTTCTTTCATTAATAAACGTGGTTGTTAAAAAAAATATTGTGTACAACTTGTACGCAAAACACTTTTCCCACGAGCGCAGAAGTTTGTGGCACGAGCCAAGGCGAGTGTCGCAAATCTAGCGCACAATCTTTAGGTCTGTTCTCACAAGCATCACAGACAGTCTTTGACAATCCGGATTCGGCGCAAAGACCCTAAATCGTTCTCCCGAGAACACTTTAGCGTCTTTGCGCCGAATCCGGATTGTCAAAGACTGTCTGTGATGCTTGTGAGAACAGACCTTTTGCGCACTAGTTGTACAAACTACTATTTTTCCACTGCTAGTTGTGAAGTTGACAATTATTGCGTCTGCTGGCCAACTGAGAAGTGGAATTTCTCTATTAGTGGTTAATAATTTTTTCTATTGTAAACGTAGGTCAATAATGGACAAATTCAAATATTTTGAGAATACAGGGATAGTGGTTTGACAAAAACTTATGCAACATAATTTTGTATAGCCAGGAGATTGTCTTCAACGAATTTGCTGCTTGAAATTACCTAAGCAATAAAATTATTTGAATAAAAGTCACATTAGTTCAATATTCGCGCTCTACATAAAATAACTGATGACATAAGGAGTGCGTTCATAATCTATGAATTATGTACGTGTCAGTTAAACGACAGGGTGAACGCTTATCATGGTGCGTTGTGGTGTACAGTGTGAAGTATATATGAAATGTTTTATATATACTCAGGGTCATATATACCACGGTGGTGAAGTCATTTATCAGCCTCGTACCTTATTCCGCTCGGGGCCAAGCTACTTGCGAAATAATTTTGGTGTTCGGTCAATAATAATAGCTTCCACTACCTAAGGCAACGAACTTACATGTCAATAGTAGCGTCCATTTTACATCTGTCTCTCTTCAGCTACTGGTCTAATAGTCTTTGCGCAATCATTGTTTCACATTTCCTTGGTCTCTATTTGTAGTTTACCATTTAGTAGGCTTTTACTAACACCCTCGGGGAAAAAACAAGTTGTATTTGTTTGGAGTTTCATTTACTACAATTAACACATTTATTCAACATATTATATGCTTTATTTCTGGAATGAGGATTATAGTTGCAAAAGTGACAATGGCATTATGAATGCCTTTTGACAAGGAAACTAGAAACGAGTTTTTTCAAATTAAAATATTGTAGGAACGTCCGAATTAAATTTTACGTTGAATGTATATTTTTTTCCTTTATTGTTACAGCCTGAAAAATTGAACGTTCACAAGAATGACTCGGAGAGCTGGGACTACACGGTGTTATTATGTAAGTACTTTTTATTTAAAATTATCTTTTATAAATTGTAATTTGCCGATCTAGGTACATTTTTAAGTTGCACTCTCCATCCTCAACAAAATAATAAAATGAATTATCAAAATTTAAATTACAAACCAACCAATAGAAAAATAATTACTCTATGAACCAACCCTATGTATTTAACCTATCACTTGTATGCCGTTGACCTACACAACTGATGATAGACGTAAATAATCATGCATGCCAAATGCCAACAGTATGAATTTTACTAAAAACTCAACTTAAACTATCATGTTGCGAAATTTACGGATACTAAGTTAAAATTTCTTTAAATGCAAATGGTGCAAACCAAGTTTATTTAAGCTCTACTTTAAGGGTTTTATAACTATTCCTAGCTTAAACGTAATTTGGTTGAAATTGGTAGAACTATACATCTGAAATGTATAATATTTAACGTGACGAAGTCTGAACACGTGTATAGTAAACCGGTTTAAAAAAATTAACAATTTTTTTCTCAAAACCGCGCAGTGAAATAATATTGTAACGTTTATTCTAATTTATATTTACAATTAATTTATATTTACAGATTTATATTCAAATACAGTCCTTATTTAATAATTTATATAATACACTAAACACACACTTACTATAATTTATTTGAGAGTCACTTAATAAACACTTTATCGAGGCGCGATTGCGTTCTTCCAGTATAAACACTAACTGACTAACTAACTCCGCTGCGATGTTCGTCGCTTATTTATACTCGCACGTCTTGTAGTTCTAGAAAACTCTCGAAGTTCTGGTGGATGCGCTGGGGTTTTCTAGATGTTACGTATTCCAGATCATTCTCGGAGGAGCCATAGTCGTATCATCATATGGGAATTTCACCGGGGACACTAATTGAGCACATTAATGCAGCAGCTCGCGTAACAATATCTTCCCAGTCATGAAAAAAGATGCCTCTTGATATTAATATCCTGAATTTCTACTTATAAACACTATCTGGCCGTCGGATTCGAGATCTTTCACTCTCTCTTTTTATGTTTCTCTGTTCCTAGCCTCGTTTTGCCAATCCCCTACTCCCACTGTTCTCAGGTCTCTCCTAACCTCCTTCTACCATTTTTTTCCTGGGTTTCCTCTTCTTTTTTCACCTCCTTCACCACCTTCTCCACCTTCTTGCCTTCGTTTTACCCTTTTATCTGTCATTCTACCTGTATGTCTCAACCATCTCTGTGCTTCAATAAGCACTAATAAGACTAAAACTATAGTGATCAGTGATAAAACAGCAAAGATAATAAAAATATGTATTGAAAATCAAAGTATAGAAAAAGTGGAATCATTTCAGTATCTTGGAGTAGAGTTAGATCAGTTAGGAACTCAGGAAGCCGACGTGAATAGAGTTCATAAAGCATAAGAGCTTTGTGACAAATTAGTTGATATATTCCACTTGCTCTGTTTTTTTAGGGTGTCAGATATGGTACATTCAATAGCCTTCTTGCTGTGCGTCATCGTGTGTGACGTATATCCGGGTTTTGGGTATGTCGTTTATTTCAACATAGCTAACCTTAAAGTCAAAGATTAAGGTTTACGTTTGTAATAAATTTAAACGGCTCATTATTGTGATATTTTGATTAGGATTAATCACAGACCTGCCTTTTTTGCATTTCTTCCTACGTATTGTGTTAGAAGGACATTAACAATCGATGACGCACACAAAAAAGGCTATTGAATGAACCATACCATAAAATATGAATGACTAACTAAAAAAAGACTAAGATGATGAGCTTAGAGATCCAAAATTGAACTGATATTATTTATAAACTTGGCGTTGCTAGTCATAATTTGTAACACTTTTAAAAATTGGCAAAACGCGGTATTGCATTAAAATGTATTCACCGGTTTTATATTTTTGATTAATTACCATTCTTAAAGTGTTTGTAACCGCAGCTGAACAGTCTGGAGAAAATTATCTTCATAAAACACATTTATGGCCTCTACCAGTCTACCATTAATCACACTTGTCGGTTTTTATTAAACACGTTATTAATAATCAGGACAAGAGCCGTTAAGTAAAGTAGATTTGCAAATTTTTAAACAAAAATGTCCCTTCAAGAAAATCCTTATTTATTAACGAATTTCTCAGCACAAAAATAGAAACACACATTCAATTTTACTTTACATTTAATTTAAAGAAGGAACAAAGGTCCTTCTAAAGCAGGGGTTCCCAACCTTTTTTTGTCTACTGCCCACTTTGAGAATAAATTATTTTTTAACGCCCCCCCTTTTTAAACATACTTAAAAACCGCTAAGTACTTATAACTGATTATTGAAACGCAACTTTATAGTATTCAGACAGAGTATCTTTTACTGAAAATAAAACAAACATAATCAATTCTTATATAAAAACTAATGTGAAGGTTGAATCAATAAGTTTGTTGATATCAGGTTCCAATTTACTCAAAAACAGCCGCAAGTCGCCACGTTCGGTAACACGCAAACTATTTCTCTTTTTAGTAAGCAGCGTTACCACAGCACTAAATCCACGTTCACACAAATATGACGATGGGAATGCTATCAAGAATCGTTGAACAATTGACCACAATCCAGGGTACAATTGCGGGATCGGTTTTTGTAGCCAAAATTCTTGATATCCATTTATGAACTTGATTTTTATTTCTTCGTTTGTTGTCAATTCTATAAGTTCTTCTTCCAGCTGAGGTGACATTGCTGTGTTGACATTTGAAAACGGATCCAACACCCAGTCTGGTATTTCCAAGTTCAAAATGTCCTGGTATCGTTCGGTGAAGTCAATGTGGAGATTTTCCAAATGTTGGCAGTAGGCAAACAAGTCGTCGTTACTGCAGGATACTGATAAATTCGGAAAATTGTGAAACGTCTGCCCATATTCTTTTTGTGCAGAAGCAGTTTGGCTGCGAAGGCAGCAACGACATTTTTTGTTTTAATTGAATTTAGTTCATCGCCTTGCAGTTGGAGGTTCGTGTCGTTGAACAATTTATACAGGTCTGTCATGTAAGCTATATCATTCTTTGATGTCATGAGCTTGTTGCGCAGTTCTGAATCTTTAGTTTCCAAGAACTCTATCACAGAGTCAAAATCGAATCAGACAATTGCCTCTTGACAGCCAACGAACTTCAGTATGGAGCAACAAACGGTTGAAATCTTCGTCATTAGTAACACAAAGCTGATGAAATAATCTATCATTCAAAGAGCTGCTACGGATTTTATTGACTGCTTTGATGACATATTGCAGTGATTGAAATAGTCGTTCACTTAAGTTTCTAGCAACCAAATGTTGTCTATGAATAACGCAATGTATAGCAAGGACATCTGGAATTTCATTTTTTAAGTACGCTATGAAGCCTTTATGGCGCCCTGTCATAGCCGGAGCGCCATCCGTAGCAACTGATATAATATTTTTCAAAGGAATCTTTCTCTTCACAAAACTTTTCCAATGTATTGAATATGGTTTCGCCTTTTGTATCTGTCTCCAAATTTCTGGCAAACAATAGTTCTTCACGTATTTTCTCATCTTTAATAAACCTCACGTAAGATAGCAACAACGCTTCATTAGTTGGTAAAGTGGACTCATCGAGCTGAATTGAGAATTGATTAGTCCTCAGATGATTGCTTGATGATTCTTCAATGTTTTCAGCCATTTCAACAATTCGTCTTTGCACAGAATTATTACTCAAAGGAATTTTTCGGATATCTGCGATATCTGCGGCCGGTTTATGGAGCACAGTAGTTATTACTTCCTTTATTGCTGGCAAAATTAACTCTTTTCCGATGTTGTGTGGTTTGCCTTATTGAGCAATTAACAAAGAGATATTGTACGAAGCTCGAAGTCCGTCGTCATCTTGCTTAGCAGCCGCCGAAAATAGTTTTGATACACTTGGCTGAGTATTATACTTTTTCTCTAGGTCTTGAAAATATGCTACATTCTTGTCTTTCTTGTCTGGATGCATTTTATTCAAATGATCTTGCAGTCTTGAAGGCTTCATTGCTTCGTTCGAAAATGTTTTTAGACATAGAAGACACAAAGGCGACGACAGGTTTGTGGGATTTTCAATAAATCCGAATTTAATATATTCCGCAGAGTATTGCCGTCTCTTCTTTTTTACTTCCGACATTGTTTTGTTTTGAGAAATACGTAATAAAATAATGTTAAAAATCATAAGCTTCGTAGTGGAAGGCAGTGTTTGTTGGCACAAAGGTTGTTCCAGCTCTTTCTATATGTTCTAATATCTCTCTTATTATTTATTTCGGTTATCCATCAGCTTCGCTGCGATTTTTAGATTTATAGGTCCGACACGTGTGCTGTAAAATTGAAGTTTTTAATATTGTCAATTGTTGAAGCAGATGCTTTAAACAGCACACCACTAAATACACAATAACATAAAATCAAAGTGAATTATTGTTTGATAATGATTTTTTTGTGGAAAATAAACACAAGCCGATTTTCCTTTAAGTTGAAAGTTTAATTCGGGGAAATTTGATTTATTTCCGTTTATAAATTAGATTCAAATAAGTTCTAATTATAATTTCAAACAGTCTTTATTATTGAACATTCGATAAAACCAAACTAATTAAAAGTGCTTGCTAAAGCAAATAAACGGGAATGATTCCAATTCTGCAACATAAATCAAATCACAATGGGATGTAGGTCTGTTATTTCGAATACCGGAAATTAAACATTAATTACATTAGTTATTTTTAAAACTAAACGTGATTTCGGTTGTACGTAAATATCGAATCTAATTTAAGCTAGAAATTTCCCAGTATCCTCCCAATTTGATGTTATTGGTCAACGGCGAATTATACAGCTTGAATTGCAATGGAAATTAATTTATTAAACACCAAAAAGACCTACAGTATCTTCTATAAGGGTTGTCCTTTAAAAGTGTTGCATTAAACAACATAGTTGGCGTCTGTCAACGAATATAAAATGTCAGAATCAACTGTTTAGACCTATTCGTTTAATGCTGTACGAAAACTGAATTTTTGAAGTTGATGAGTCAGTCGAAAAATGAAATTAAGCCAAGAACATTTTCTCGCAATAATGTTTTACTGTTGTCTCATTGATAATGCCAAGCCGAGTTGGTTTCTGTTTTTGGAAATAAAGCACCACATCAGTCGAAAATTTCTCATTAGTATGGAGAAATTCAGCTTGGTCGGATTAATCTTAGCGACGTTCCAAGTACAGCTCCACCAAAAACAGAAGTCTCCCAGGAAAACGTCTATGCTGTACGTGAGCTGATCCAAGACAAAAAGATCGATATGTCACATGTCATATCGTGGAATTGGGCATTTCAAAGAATACATTTCAAAAATTTCTACATAAATAATTGTAATCTCGTGTACCTAATTTGTCTCTGACATGATTTTTTTTAATTCAAATTCGTGTACTAGGAAAATTTCCAGCAATTGATTCAAGCACGTGGGGGAGTCGCTATAAAATTTTATACCAGAATTATTTGAAATACTTCATATTGCGGGAGACGACAGCTGTCATGTGCCGGTAAATTTCCACCTATTAATTTTACGTCCACATGCTCATTTGGATGAAAATTTTTAAGATAATTTGCTAGTTACCATGGCAACAACGTCGAAATAAAGCATCTGATTGGGATAAAATGGCGGATATAAAAGTTTCTGTGAAAAAATTACGTTGGATACCGTAGAAAACTCAAAAAATATACATTATTGTCAGTGGTGATAAATTCTTATGATCCTGAAAATCAACGTCAATCGGCTGTTTTGGTGTTCTATCCGTTCTCTAAGTGATTCAAAACTTGTCTAAAAAGGGGATCATGTAGTAATAATTCCTCTGCAAGATCAAAGAACTGTTACTGCTGATTGATACAAATCGATTTGTTTGTCATGATCCTTCACTAGGACAATGAAAGCTCCCACACAGCTCGAAATACAAAGCAATAAAACTTCGAATTGCTTGAGTCCTAACAACTTCTTACTTTTCCTAAAAGTCAACCGTTGTACCTTATAGTTTTCCAATTTAATGTAAAATTTGTCAAAAAACTGATACACAAAAAATTTATCCCAATTTACCCATTACCCCATTCATTTTAAACGATTATGATGGCAATAAAAAAACCGCGGATTTGTAGTAAGCAATTTATTATAGCAGGATTGTGCTATGTACGAGAATTGTGGGTAGCGCCAGCTTCCCTAAGAGGAACTTTTGGATAAAGGTGAATTAGATTGGATATGGATTAACATCTAGCATTTACAGTTTGCTCTGGTAAGAATGTTTTCGGACATGCAAGTTCAATTTTTCTACTTCTATACTATAAGTGCCAATTTTCAGTTAGTCAAAAAGACAGATACTTTCCACTTTTTTATTGAAATGTCGTGCGACGAAGAGTTTTCATACACACCACGTGAAATCGCTGAAAAAACGAAAAATTTATCAAATAGTATTACCTGCAAAATCAAAAAGGTATTATTTTATGGTCAATTTAGAGATTGGAGGGTAGCAAGAGAAGTATCATCCTTTTCTGAAAACGTATTTTTAGGGTACTTTAAAGAACTCTCAATCAAATAGAAATACAAGTACTAATCTCTCTAGATACATTACTCTATGTTAAGAATCCAACTTACCCTGGGTGGTAATAATTTATGGGTTAAAAAAATGTGTATCTTATTTATTTATATGAATATTAATAGTACAACTCTTACAATTATGAACTCTATTTACAAAATCTGTATGAAATGTTCTGACTCCATAATTTCTCCATCTCTAACCAAGTTTTCTGTTACTCTTGAAGTACTGCAGGAGAATTCGCTTTGTTATATTGTCTAAAATCTTATTTCCAATTTCCTTTTATCGTTGACGCTCTCCGGTACAAATAGTTGCAGATTTTCATCTGCCAAGTTGCTTGAGAGCCAAGACATCAACTCCAGTATTCGCTAATAAAGTGGCCGACGTTCTTTCCATTTAAAAATAAGGGAGTGTCCAGTATACTACAAAAGTTCAGATATTTAGCAATTTTACTTGGAATTGAAGAAATCGAGCTTTTCCCGACAAGCTGATTTAAGCACTTACAATTTTGATATCGCACGAAGAAGCAAGGATTAAAATTCGTTATGTGGGATCTTATAACAATATAAAATTAACGTGTCATTTTTGGAATCAAAAATAGTAACTATTATGACTTCATACCTTGATTCAACATTGTCTAATTACATTGCACAGAGTTCACTAGAACGGCTCCAGCAAATTCCCATTATATCATTACAACCTCGGGTGCTTATGTTCTATACGATATTATGGATCTCCTCTTCGAGAGCTCTTATTAAGAGAGTTAAGCTTTAGGTCTGTACAATTTACCCAAAAATACTGTTTGAAATCGGGTTTTAATTCAGAAGATGCCAAATTGGCGAAAATACAATGGTAAATATTACTTACATCCCTTATAGTATATATAATCGAAACCCTTCTACCCGAAGGTCGTTTCTCTTTTTTTCTCTCATATTATTTACTAAGTTTTTTTAAGGTACATTAGCCACTCACATAATTTCATATGAACAATAAATCTTACTATTATTATTTGCAGTTAATTATTTTTGTTTCAATTTGAAATAACAGCCGCTTTCCAAAAATAAAATCTAACAAACATGATTAATTGCAAGATTCACAAGAAATTTGTCACCACAAACGTAAGATTGATAGTCTGAGATTTTTGTGTTTGGTATAATTTTATTTTTAGTGCAAGCTATTTTGACGTGAAACCATACACAGAAAAAAGGACATTAAGGACTAATGCGACCTTTGAATCCCTTTTCTCATTTATTTTCTGCTGTTTTAGAAGGTCAGAGAGACTTTTAGATTCGTTTGTACAGATATGGGTAGGTATGTGATCTTTTGGCAGGTTTTGCAAAAGATTCGTCATTAATAGACAGTTTAACTAAGGTAAATGTTGAAAAATTTTTCTTTTGTCTAAATAAATTTATTATTCCAATCCTTACTACATGAAATCCAAAATTATTAAATTAAATCAAATCAATAAATAGGAAAGTCCACAGAAATACCGACTCCAAAAATTACAAAGAATGCAGTTTGAAAGATAGAAATTGATGTAAGTGAAGAAGAAGTGTGGTTTATCTCAAGCCAGCGTGAAATCTGAACAAACAAATGGACCTCCTTTTTTAATTCCGGCACATGCAATTTGGGTCAGAAAAAATGGGTAATTTGGCTTCCAACATTTTATCTATACCTGATTTTTATGTTCAATGAAACCCCATTTAGTTTTTATATTTGCTTATTATAGACAAAGTATTTACAACTTAAAGTTTCTACAGAAAATATTAACCAAAAAACAGAAAGAAACCTATGGATCGGGATATTCTCATGTAATAATTTTCATAGGTTTTTCGGAAAGCTTCTCGTTTGCAGGAAGATTTAACGATTCAAGTCTTGCACAACTGCATCATGAAAATGTTCTTGCACATGTTTTGTAACTGTTCAACTTTCATCAAAATCGCTCAAAGTAGAAACAATAAATATAATCCTGTGGTTTGTTAAATACGCAATACTTATTACGGTGTAATAGAAGTCAGTATATTCAAAAAAACGCAAATTTAATGTTTACGGCATCTGAGGTTGCTTCAGTGAATCATGTTAGTGATGTGAGAAAAGTTGGAGCTCCAAAGCTATTGAGAGGCTTTGATCTAACGGAAGGAGGTGACGTTTTTAATGATGAACTTATCAGGAATTCTTTTATTGATACTGAAGTAGATTTTTGAGGGTAATTTTGTCTTATTTCTTACTGGTTCACTCGAAAATCTAAGTAATTTTAGTTGGAAACATTTTCATCAATCATGTATTAACGTTATTAAAAGGCTTCGATGTTTCCTACATTTTGTTGCTAATGAGATTTCTTCCAATCATTGAAAATGATTTTTTGATCATGTATATTTTTGTATTTATCGAGTATTGAAAAAACGGTCCTCAATGAAACAAAAATCACTCAATTGAATCAAATCATTGCCCACATTGAATAATACCATTGATATAGCAAAAATGTTCAGTATTCTCCTCTTCCTAATTATTCGAACATAATTAATTTTTCTCAGTAAAATATATGAGAAACGACAATGTTAAAAAATGCCTTATTTTTTTGTGTACTAGTCAAATATAGTCGGGGATATTTTGTATCAAAAACTAAATTTTTTTATGTATCTGCACTGACTTGATTAATTTCCGGAGTTGATTGAAGTTTCAAGTAACGATGCAAGAAAATAGGCGAATCGACAAGATTATCTGTTCAATTATGTATGTACGCCCGACAATATCAACTTCGTCCATTAATTACGTCATTTGCAGAACATGTTTAAGACCGTTTCGCAAACCTCCAGTTTCCGCCGTGCGTTCACTGCAACGACAGAAATCATTTTTAACTGTCGTAAAACAAAGTACTAGGGATAAAAATATGATTCTGAAAATTTCATGTCAATAGAATATGTCGTTATCCTAATACAACCAATTAAACAAGCATACCGTAGCGGGGCAAAGACTATGACTGTGACGTCACCGCATATGAAAGTTAATATGCAAAAACATTACGCTTCTGACTGTAACGTGCCTCGTGTAGTATTTATTTATTTTGAATTACTTACAAAATTTTGTGTGAATAAAATAAAATGTGTGGACCTAATTTTGAAAAAGCAGACTCATTAAATCTCCCATAAGTGGACTTGCTAATGAGTTTTTCAATCAAAAACACGAGATTATTAAATTATAATTTTATACTATGTGAAACATCGTTTTTGACACATCGTTCCGGCAAGACTGATTAAAAATGTCAATATTTTCATAAATACATGCTCTCTCAAATGATATACAAGGTGATTCCTGATTTTTTTTATTCCTGGTCTGGTGGACAAAGTTGCGGAGATAACGCTATAGGTTACTCAGTAAAAAATTGCAATTTTTTTATCTGCTAACTGCCCAATTAAAGGAGCTTCTCCAAATGCTATTTATGATGAATGTGAAGTGGAAATTAAATCACCAATGTTGGAAAGATCAAGAAAAACTTATTTTGGTGAAGCAGGTAATATTAGTTACAAATGTTTACATCAGATTCAAATGCACATGCACCTCGTTGGTAAAAAAGCGATATTTGTTAGAGCTGATTTTGGCAGATTTTCTCTCGCCCTCGGACCTGAAATATCATTCACCAAATAAACTAATCGGTTAAGTTAAGAAGCTGAATTTGTTTGATGAATAGGTGTGAGCAGTGGAGTGCCTTATAGACCTCACACCTAACCTAACCTAACCTTGTCTATCATGTTGATTCAATGGAAAGTGTTTGCAGATCTGGCACCTTGCTTAACGCTCTCTTATGAATTATTGTTTCTGTTAATTTCAGTTAGTCCAAAGTTTTGTTATTCGTACAATTATAAATTCAAATTTAAAATAACCATTATTAATTGTCAGCTTGAAGATGTCTAAATATAACTTCTAAAAGCAGTTAAATTTAATACCCGGTATATAAAAGACAAATAATAACATAAAAATGTCGTCCTGTCACTTATTCAAAGTACACACTTATTGTTGCCAACATGTTGAACATACTGCGACAAGAAAAGAACGAATAATTATAAACACAACAGCTGGCGATTACTCTTATTTTCGTAATTATTCTTATAGCTGCTTCGGTTCCGCTCTTGTTTTCGATGGTGCATCTTAACCAGAGGATATTTTTTTTATTGCAACTGTTGAAATTAAATTATTTGGAAAGCGACCAAAAATACTCGCAGTCATACATTTCATCAATTAACGTGATTTTATAACCAGTAGTGTATTCAAGAATTGATATCTTGCACATTTTTTTATTTTACTGAAAAAAACGATAGAAAAAAACGATATTTATGAAAATTTGCTGGTAAGTCTTCTTCGTATTATATTGTATACTGTATATTTGAAATTTCTGGTAAATGAAAATATTATTATTATTATTAATTCATACATACTGAGTTTAGTGTAAAAAATACAAAATTACTTCAAATATTCAAAATGCTCGCCGTTTACTTGCTGACAATATGCCATCCTATAAACAAATTCTTGAGTCACTCTTTCCATACTTCTCCACGTATTAGTTCTCATTCATCAATAATTCTTTGTCTCAATTCCTGTAAGTTTGTCGATATTAAACTGATTTCCCACTAATGCAATATGATTATTGTTTTACGACTGATTTTGGTGAATTACAATATTTTGAATTTTTCGGGGAGCTCCAGTTCACGAAATAGAAGCAGCAGAGCCCTATGAAATATTCTTTTTTGTAGAAAATAAAACGTTTTTTTATGAACAGATTGATTAAGTCGATTAACAGTAAATAAATTTCGGAACCATCTAAATCCTCCAGTCAACTCTTGAATAAACAAACGAATATGTTACCAACTTAAATTCCTCTGACAGTTCTAAAAAATCCACTAATAAAAATAAATAAAAAAATGCTGCAGTTCCGTTGCTGATCAATTCACGTTAATTGTTAGTATTGTTCCAGTTTTTTA
>CAJUYG010001281.1:47848-80162 GCA_910591675.1 Galerucella calmariensis
ACATTCTTTTTATTACTGTGATTCCATATATCGATGTTCCTCATTCAAATTCTGCACAAAGGTTGATAATATAATAGGCTTTTGTATTACATATTCAAAATTCGCCGACAAACGATACAAGGTTCGAAAAAATTAAAAAATAAAAATTTTCAAAAAAAAATCACAACATTCTTTTTATTACTGTGATGCTATATATCGATGTCTCTCATTCAAATTTTGCACAAAGGTTGATAATATGATAGTCTTTCGTATTCCATATTCAAAATTCGCTGACAATCGATAAGAGGGTCGAAAAAATTGAAAAATAGGAATTTTAAAAAAAAATCACAATATTGTTTTTATTACTGTGATGCCATATATCAATGTATCTCATTCAAATTTTGCACAAAGGTTGATAATATAATAGTCTCTCGTATTCCATATTCAAAATTCGCCGACAAACGATACAAGAGTCGAAAAAATTTAAAAATAAGAATTAAAAAAAAATCACATTCTTTTTATTACTGAGATGCCATATTATTATATCGATGTCTCTCATTCAAATTTTGCACAAAGGTTGATAATATAATAATATAATAAGACCCTCTATTTCATTCAAAAATACTCTGAAACTTAAAAAAAGATATGCATGAAACATTTATATGTGCACAAAATGTTCGTGACTTCGCTACGTCAACGCGTCGGCGTTGCAGCGGCAAATCTCTAATGTGTTAAGGACAGAAATTATTGTTTTTTGAAGATTTCTTGCAGCAAAATGTCTTTTACACATTATCGTTTAGAGTATTGATTTAAATCTCTGTTACGCTAGGGTCTATTTTTCCAAAACAAATAAATTCAACCCACCGCGCCAGTGACTGTCACTTACAATGGACCGTCCTCAATGTTTATGTTGACCTTTTTTTTCTTCTCTATTTTATTGTACCTCTCGAAATAGAAACTATGTTGTGTGAAATGTTCAATTACGGGATACAAATCGAGATTAATTGGTCTACCTCTTCTGCTGTATTATTCAAGCCTGTTGTGCTCTTTTGTTATTTGTGTCTATCTCTATTTGCGGTGCAACCATCGCATCGTTGCGATTGAATGATAACACGCAATCGGGCAAATGTATATTTGCAGTGATTGGTCAATCGGTTCTAATGGGATATTGAAAATTTGTCTCCGGTTTGCAGGTATGTAAGAAAAGAAACTTGAATTGATATTTTTTGGGATAAATGGTGGTATGGTTGTCTAAATAATTTGGTATTGGGGGTTGAGTTTTGATTTTTCCCACGTTACTGATAAAATTGCTACCTCCCTATATCGAAACCGTAGGAAACAATTATGTGTACAAATAGTATTGAAGATATGAGATCTAAGAAGAATGCAAATATCCGGTGTCATTTAAAACTGTCATTGAAAGTCTAGAACTGTCAGGAACATGTGCCAAGTATGAAAAGCGGGACAATATTAGACGGTTTCGTTCTATGATATAAATATATAAAATTTAGACGTGTTGTGTTGTGGAAGTTAAAGTCGAAGAAATAAAGGAAACAAAAATAAAAACACTATGTTACATCACTATTGTGGAAAGTGAACCATTACACTCGAGTGGGATAATGTTACGTACGAGGCGTTAGCCGAGTTCGACATTTCCACAACACTCCACACTAGTAATTTACATAATTTTTCCGACTATACCTGGAAATGTTTTTGTCACTTTGACATCGATAAAAACTTCTCTTCCTCAATATCTATAGTAAGCGGACGTCAATTTTACACAATGAGTCGCAAGTTTGGTTACTTTCAATTTCACAGCAATTCATCCATATATTCTGTCGTTAATTTATCTTGCCAAAAAGACTCGAGCTTTTCTTTTATCAGATAAATTCCTCTTTAACTCAAAGTTTTGCCAATCACTAAATTTGCTCGAAAACCTGACATTAGATAAAATCGCTCCACCTTCGGTGTCGCGTTTTTATCATGTCAGTTTTTCTCGTAAAATTACTGATTGTCAAAACTGTTTCGCTGGAAAGAGAAATTTATCCGTTTTTACTGTTGATAAATTAACTCCAATGTTAAAATGTCATATACCTGGAAATGTTATTGTCACTTTGACATCGATAAAAAAAGGTGCATCAAAAAAATCATCAAAAAATCTCGTAAATATTAAGGTCATTTTAGATTAGACAATTTCTTGTGGAATATTTAGTTCAAGTTTTTGAACAATTCAAATTGTTGAGTCTAAAATTAAAAATTGTATAAAAAATTGTCTACCCTGTTGAGTTATAAAAAAATAGAACAGGTTCTATTTTCTTAACAATTTGATTTATTGTATATGTGTTTCTGTTTCACGATGAAAATGTTCTATGAAAATGTCATTAATCTTGATAATTTGTGGTTATGTATGAAAGTGGTTGAAAAATATGTCTTGGAATAAACGAGAGATTGAAATGTTGATTGAGGAAATCCCAAAACATGTTTGTTTTGCACAAGGAAAAACACTCATTCTCCTCTGTTTTAAAGTTAATATTCGCTTAGTGACATGAGCAGTCTTGCAAATTAATAAATATTTCAAAATTTCCGGTTCTATAACTAACGAAATTTATGAAAAGGTTATATTAACTTTATCATCGAATCAAATCACTGCGCAGAATCTTGAACCAAAAATTGTTCAATACATTGGAATAGTCTAGAATAGCTTAAACCAGTTGGCCAATACTTCACACAAGAAATCTATTCCAAAAATTGTCCCAAAACTTGGACCAAATATTGCACGAAAAATTGTCTAATCTAAAATGACGTCCAGGCATTGAAACATAAACTACCTGATACACTGAAAAAAGTAACACGAGTATTGATTCGAAGTAAAACCATAACTACACTAAGAAAAATAGTAGTGTTGATGAACATTCCTCACAATTAGGTCTATAGGATATTTTTTCCAACCACCAACACCAGAACACCTTATCATCCATCTTATGTGTCTAATGAGGTCGTTGGAAGTAGCTCATTTTTAACCTAACCTTGAAATAATACACGGTTAACTGAGGGGAATGAACGGAAGTGACGACTTGACATTGACAGATAAACTAATTAATTCATGCATGTGCACACAAATTTTCGGTCACGAAAACTACTCTCTTCCGCATCTTGTTAGATGGTGTACTCTGTGCCTGTGTGTCTGTGCCTGTGTGTTTCAGGGTTGTATAGATGACGGCTCGTAGATGTCGCCCCAATAAGTCCAATACTTTATGCTTTCATGTATGTAGGAAATAAAATAGTTATTGTTACTTTGATTTTGAGTTTATGGACAATATAAAATACTAACAAACGCGAAAAATTGGAAAACAATACTACAAACAACAGTATTATATGTATTTTGTCTTGGCGACAACAATAGAAATGTTGAATAATCTAAAAAGTAATTTCGGCCTTTCATGCCATTTTACGACGTTAACATGAATGTTTAATTACAACTCGATTACCTAATAAATTACAACACAAACAAAATCAGAGTAACACTATAACTCATTTTAAACGTTATTAAGATTTTATATTCAGAAAATCATTTAACTCACAATAGCGACATTCAAATAAAATTTTTCTATTGGCTATTTTTGTCAGTATACTTCAAACATTATTTATTATGAAACGACCTCTGAAATATTGAATGTCAACATGTACATACAGGGTGTATCAAAATTCAATATTTTATTTGATTCAAAATTATTCAAATTGCTTTTCAACTTATGACATCTTGAATTTAAATTGATGTAAGTGCTCCATCCTATAATACTATATATCAAAAGTCATCCGCTTTTAGCTCCTCGATAGTCATCTTGCATTTTTGTAAGTTTTTCAGTGAAATTGAGTGTTTTTAATTTAATTTAATTTAATTTAAACTGCACCGCTGAAATTCCAAGGACATTGAAATTCCTCAAAACAACTAACCTCTACCACAAAATATGAACTAAAATGATAATTAACATATTTTATGTTTTAAGATAGTGTATGTTTTTTGTATAGTGCCAAACAGCCGGAAATTCATTTCGTTACCGCTTTGGAATTAATGAAAGATTTATTTACCGTAATATACAGTATGGAACAGCCAATGCTTGGATTCGTCGATTTGTATTTTTAATTGCGCATTAAAAAAATATACAGGCTGTTTCATGTGACAGTAGATAGGGAGGCGCGGATTGATAGAATGGCAAGCACGATCCCTTGATCTGACGCCACTAGACTACATTTTGTGGGGATATGTCAAAATTATTGCATATACAACTAAACCCCTCAAATATACAAGGGGCTGCATTTAAATTAAGAAAGTTGGTATTGGCCACTGTCACATGACACACCCTATATAATTTTTTTTCAAAGGGGCATTTCAAAATACAAATTTACGTGTCCAACCAGCCCTTATTTATTCGTTATAGAATTTATTTTATTTGGCTGTTTCTCTCTGTACATAGGTACCTAGCAAGTTTCCAATTTTTAGGTTTTAAATTGCTTTAATCTTTCCACCAAAGACTATATTAGTTTTTGAAATGGGAACATGATTATTAAAGTCTGGTATTTGCCAGCATGCTTGGGAAGAGGGGAAACTCATTCAATGATATTCATATTTTCATTATGAAAGAGCCCAATAATTAAAGACGGAAAATCAATGAAAGTGCTTTAATAAAACTAAATTAGGATAAATGTGTGGCTAATATTTGAGTCGAGCGTGGTAAAATTTGGTTAACAATGTTCAAAGGAGAAATTTCCAAAAATCAGTTACGTAAGTAAGTATCATAAGTTTGTATCCAGATTTTCTTATGATTTATCATTGGAATTGTCAGCTGTTAATCAATACAAACTCCATTATACAAAATCACAAAACTTATTTAGACATATTTTAAAAACAAAAATAATCATACACAAAAAATTAACATTTCCAAAATAAGCAAAAAACGATATCCCAATGAAACCGTTCCTGTAGCGTAGACTTTTGTATTGTTGGAATTTCACACAATAAAATATTTCACATTTTACCAAGGATGTGAATGCACCTTGAAAAAATTTGACATCAAATTTTTTTCAAAATATTATTAATTGCCCAGTTGTAGAATTTTGTCGTAGTGTCAGATAGGGACCAGAATTTTATACAAACTTGATTCTTATTGAGAAGTTGGATCAAAAATTTTGGTTCAATTTCCCAAAAAATTGACAAAAAGAATAATGAATACACCACAAGGAACCTATAAAAAATATGATTATTAAAACTTACTTCATTGCAACCAGTAGATAAGTTAATCTCTGAATTTTGCAATGTAAAGAAAAATTAAGAAAAAACAGATGGAGGTAGTTTTTACCAAGTGATTCAATTAGGGTTGGAAACCGTATGTCCTAGAGTTTGAGGAAAATAATTCTTATGAGGAAATCGGCCGAAAAAAATGATTTTAAATCTATAGTTTTTCGTTAGGTGGCGTAATCTATCACTTAAAAAATGTAATTGGACATTCTACCAAATATTTCTCAATTTGGGTTGGTAAAGATTATCACCTTTAGAAACTACTCTGCTTAATCTACAAATGTTTTTTTCTGCATCACCAAAAAGAATAACTTTCATATGCCTAAACGGATATAGCCTTCATGCATGGAGCATTAAAGGCAGATTCCAGAAAAAAATAACACTTAATTTTTCAATCGGCAACCAGAGGGCATTATGTGACCCCTAGCTCTACTTATGATTTTTTCTGAGAAATTTTAAATGGAATGCTATAACTCTAACCAGCTTATAGAAAGGCCAACAAATGATTTATTGACCTGTCAAAACCGTGAACTAATATTTCTTGACATTTCAAAGATATTGGAATTTTTTTGGTGAGTTTTGATGATCCCATTATGTTGTATGTTTCTAAAATTATTATATAAATAAAATATTAAGTGAAAACGTATCACAAAAATAATCACATTACATAATGAAACAAAACTAAGGATGCTGTTTATAACAGAAATTTACAATTATCTACCTATATATTTTAAATACTTGCACAAATACCTAGTCTTTCTGTAGTTGGACGTGTTTTGAAAACTAAATCTTTGTTTCTTCCCCTTAAGTAAAAATCTAAAATCGTAAGGTAATAATATATCCTTAGTTTTGTTTTATTAGGTAATGTTAATAAATATTCATGTGATACCTTTTTACTCGTTATTATATTTTCAAAACAAATTTAGCAACATAATTTTTCCTACAACTTACTGTGTGAACCAACAATCATCATACCAATAATATCTTTGGAATAACAAGAGATATCAGTACGTGGTTTTTGACAGGCCAATAAGTCATTTTATTTGCCTTTTTGTAAGCTAGTTAGTGTTATAGCTTTCCAATTGAAATCTATCAGAAAAAATCGCAATATAAAGCTTTTATTCATAATATCAGTAGATATTTCTGATATTATCCTTATAGCCACAAGTGATAATAGAAATTCTGCAATAATCCTTGAAACCGAACTGGAACCTTTAATTTTGATTAGTCATATAGTCGGTAGGTGTAAATCTATTTCCGGGTTAATTTAACTTTTATGTTTCCATCTCACGTTATCCAAACATCGAAAACTTTGAATAGCTCATAGAACGACTGAATGTTAGGCGAAAACACTCACGAATTCATAACTGTGAATATGTATTTCAATATTAAAGCATGGTATGTAGAAATAAACTTTTTTCAAACCACAAAAATCACATTAATAGCTATTTCTATAACTAGTTGCGAGAAGATAGTGTTTTTTTGGACTAGAAGTGAAGTGAAGTGTTCAAAAAAACATTGTGATTTCTGTAATTTTCACTTTTCATTAGTTACTTCCCTAGGACGTTGATAATAAACTAGATAACTTTATGTCAATGGAAAGCTTGAAGCCGAAGGCATAATAAAATTATGAGTCAACTCAACACAACGAAACATTTATTTATTAAATGTACAGCTAGTGAAGATAAAAATATTACAATTTAACGAAACAATTTAAAGATGATCTATTACCACGCTTAATATTTGTGATCTTGTGGTGTTCTTGATAGAGATTATGGTTTTATAGAATTTTTAATGCTGTGACCAATAATTTTCAGCAATTGTTATTCTTCTGCACCACATTTTGCCAATTCTCTATTCGAGTGATTTGTTATCTCTTAGTCCTTTACATTCAAGACAATTGCATCTGCAGCAGATTTAGTCTATCCATTTATTGTAATTCTTTGAACATGTACATTTGTTAGCTTAATTTCTTCATTTCGATTTGGTTCATTTAAAAACCAGGAGAAGTAATTTGAAAAGCCTTACTTACACCACTAAAAGTTACCAGATTAGTTACTGAAGGGTGTGTTCCCAAAACGTAGTCAACAGTCGTGTTCCAAATATATTAAATATGCCTTGATAGCAGAGACATTAGTCATAAATCGATTTCTCCTCTGATTTGCAGTATATTTTTCAGATGTACCTACGCATTAAACAAAATGTAAGACTTTTTCCTGTTTCGCTTCTTATTCAAACATAAGATCCAGATTCACATCGACAACAAACAAATTATGGTCATTGTTGATGGTGGAGAATTACAGATAGTCAAGTTACTTTAATTATATTTATTACAATTAAATTGGAAGGAATATGACAATTGATAATATGTTCTGGCAATAACAATACTACAAAATTAATAGCATTGTAGAGCAATATGCAGTATTAATTTAAACATTACCAACAGTTATCTTTATGTTGCCGGATTAAGTGTAATAAACCACTTTTCAAATACTTCTGAGATACCTTCTTCCTTCTTTTCAACTTCAAAAACCAATAATGTATTTTCTACCAAACCCATTCTTTTCTATATTGTTTTATATCTTCCATGGCATGTTCTTCCGATGAACTTTGACGATTTCTTCCCAAATATGTATATAACAAATAAATAGTACCTACATTTGATACGTCAAAAGGTGACACGGATAAATTTAATTTGTTTCAAGAAAGTCTGAACGTTTCTTTGAAGCTTGCAAAATTTTGTCCAGCACAGATAACATTTTTGTTCTTCGAACGACATTTTTTATTCACTTATCACAATTTTTCAAAAGTCCTGGTATTCCACCAATATTTTCTGCACTAAATAATGTTCCTCTACTTCAGTATTCCCTTGATACTCGCTAAACCGACTTTACTACTTTAAAAAAAATGTAAAGTAATAATGTACTCACTGCTTCAGAATATTTTTGGTTTTTCATCCAATATTTATTTATTTATCTGTCAGAACTATCAAAAATGAAAACTATCAGCTCATGTCAATATTAAAAAGTGTTGTGTGAAACTGGGCGGAATCTGACCAATCAGAGGTCTACAGAATTGCCAACTTAAATTCAAATCACTCCTCCTGGTTTTTAAATGAGGTATAGTAACAGAAACATTTTGTCAATCAGTAAGTTTAAAACAAAAATTCACGACTTTTAACAGATCCCTTGTAATATCGAGAGTTTAAAGATTTCTTTGCTCTTCTGGATTTATTTACCGCAATTTCCAGACATACATCACGATTTAACGTCTTAAACTTGGAAAGGGAGTGCTGAAACTCAATAAATAATCTCTATCCGTTTCGGGATTAGGTCACTTTAAGTCCCAGGTCAAACCTTTTCACATCTCCTAGTCGAACGCTATTATAAAATGCCCTCTTGCGAGTTAATTTTGGATGGAATTCCGTAGAAACTTTGGCGACAGTTCAAAAAAAAACTATTTTGCTAATTGGTTTTATAAACAGAACATTGTGCTGCAATGAAATCTCGCGTCAAAAGGGAAGTTTGTCTTTGTTCTGTACAGTGCAATGTTAGAAAGTCCGATATTTCATCTCGTTTCTCCATTATACTAATGAAAGGAAGAATATCCTTTTGCTCGACTACTATCAATGATTTACTTCTCTACTTCTAACGGTCCTTGCGATGCAAATGAATAGCAGAGGATTTGGTAATTTAATTAAATTTTAACAAGACCACGAGGTATGCAACAAGCGTAATGACCCTGTTGAAGATGAATTGGTGTTTTCAGGACCTTTTCGAAATTTAAGGTTTATTTCGATTAATTAATTCCGTTTTAATTATCTAAGTTATTAGATTTACAAACAAGCTCCAAGGTGTCCACAGTATTTAAGCAAAATATAGCTTATTTTAAATACCGAACTAACGCAATGCTTTATATTAGCAGTTAAGAGAAGTCCTATGAGGCAGAATACGCCAAACACAAACTACAGATGTGATCTAACCTAATTTACCTTTATCCAAGTTCCTACTGATGGAGATAACATAGCTAAGTCAGTTTATTGAGAATATCTCTAAAAAACCTCTATACAGGGTGGTCCTTAAGTAATTGTAAGAAGTACAGTACAATCTTCACTACAAAATATTGCGATTTAAATCAACTAGCCTTAATAAAATGTTGATATTATGAGAGATACATGGTGTTAAATATGAGAAATATTAATTTTCGTTTTCTACAATAACTTTAGTAAAACATAATTGAAGCCAAATCATTACAACAAATAAAAGGTATACTTGTTAGTATCCCCAAAACGGTTTTAGAGATAATCACTTTTTAGTGATCAACTACATGATTATTATTCAATGAAATTACGTTCGAAAAATGTACTTGTGTGTACGATATTTATTATTTTCAAATATTAAAAGTACCATACATATTTTTTATGTTAACTGCTACTATACCCTAATACTGTTCATCTTAACCCTAGAACCACAAGGTGGAGTGAGTGGAACAATTTCCACAATGTGGGGTCGCGGGCGACCCAGTTTTGGAAAAGTAAACACGGTTGTAACGTTTTTCAAGTTGATTTTCAAAAAATATATTTAGTTTTTCTATTTTTCAACATAAAATGTTTGCGAGACCAAAAATAAAATAAAAAGGTAGAACGTGTCGCGGGACACACGGTAGGAACTTTAGTTCCTTTCAAGCGAAAATTATGTAATACATTTGACGCTATAGATAAACGATTTGCATATTCTTTGGTGGTTGAGTAATAAGCATACCAGACTCTCACGCGGTAGACCCGGGTTTGATTCCCCGTGAGGAAATTTTTTTTACTGTTAATTTTATTTTTAAACAATTATTCTGCTTGATATTAATAACGACAACATATATACGTTTTAAATATTTAGCAGAATATTCATTATTATAGATAATGGTACGGTACCTACCCTTCATGAGGGAGTCCGACTGGCAACATCTACTTATAACAGCATCGTATATTTAAAAAGGGAAACCGTAGCATTATACAAATTGGACATTCAAGAACTGTATTTAATTTTTATTTTCTAGATTTTTTCTTAAGTGGGTCGTAGAAAAAAGATGCTGCTTGACTCGTGTGGATTGTCCATATCGCACTTTAACGATCTTCGTCCTCGTGCGATATGGCCATCATATCCACACTTGTTGCACAAACTACTATTTCTTTCAAAATATGCCCTTTTACATTTAAAAACAACCTGCCAAATGTTAAATCAATTTATCCATCCATTTTAAAGTTATCGATTTAAAACATCCAAGTTTTCAAAATTTGCTATTGTGCTAATGTGCTAGACCCCTTAATCGCGCAAAAAAAATTATGGAAATAATAGTAAAAATGTATCCGAACAAATTCAAGTAGATCACCAGCACTGCGAATCCCAGCTTTGCATAGAATTTTAATATAGCATCGGTGGATCAATGGTAGAATGCTCGCATTCCACGCGGGCGGCCCGGGTTCGAATCCCGGCCGGAGCATATTAATCGCTGCTTCGTAAACGAGAGAGATTAAGGAGAGAGCACAAGCACGCAAGCAAGGCACATAACGAAGCAACGTAACATAACGTAGCGTAACGTAACGCGTAACGGTTAGATCTTTTGCGTCGCGACCCCTGGTCGCTCAAACATAACCTGACGTAAAGAACTAAAGTTCCAAAAAAACATACAAGGATAAAATAAAAAGTTCTTATTTTTGAACCACCTTTCATAGGGTGACAAATATTTAAAAACAAATAAAACTAGAATAGAAAGGGGTATTATTTTAGGCTTTACAATCTTCCCAAATGCTGAACTGATGTTCTGCACACATATTTTTTGCAACAGGTTGTTGTTCGTTTGGATATCCCAGGTAATTCACCGCATAAAACTTGTTATGTTAATAACAAGGTGGGGTCAAAAGCTGAAATGTAGTTGCAAACACTACTAAAAGTGTCACAAGCGTACAACATTTGATGGGCAATGGGTAAATTTGTTGTGTATAACAGTTTTTTTTTTCACAAACTTTATATTGGATTGAAAAATATGTGTTCCTGTACCAAGTTTAGTTTATAGATGGCAAAAAAATATAGTTACAATACGACGTTGCCAATTGTTCGACGGAATTGATACCCTGTATGTACGTACATTCCGCGGAATTGATCTCTTTTTTAACTTATAAATTGTTCAAGTTTTGGAACATCTTTTCTTCCTGTAATTGAACCCAATAAACTGTAGACTTAAACCAAAAGCTTGCTTAGTATGTACAACACCAACGAACATAAACTACTTGAAAATCTGTTGTATGGAATCTTAAATACATTGTTGTCGTACTACTTTATAGATAAATCTTCTGCGTATTCTTGAAAAAACTCTATTAACTAGGAAAACCAACACCAACAGAATTCCCCAAGTAGCTGTTGAATAATAAAACATGTATATCGATAAAAAAAGTATGACCTAGTTAGATTTGAAAAAAATCAACGAGCCACGGTGTTGGAAAAGATAAAAAAGGAATACTTCTTGCAGCATACATCCCGAGCTAACAAGTTTATTTTAAAACAGAAGCTGTTCGACTTGTTTCCATAAATATCGCGTGAAGATGTTCACTGTTGAAAAGTAAATTATAAACGTTGAATTGTATACGTTTTATTTTATGCGCTAAAGCTCCCATTATTGTGACATTTATTAGTTTAAATATACACTACAGTGGATAATTTAAAATACGCATCAATTGAGCATTAAACAGTAAATTATATCCAAACAGATCGACCTTTCATTTTAATTTAATATTGAAAAGAAAACTTATTATACATGGCGAATAATATTTGAGTGATGTTGTCAGCACCAGTCTACCCAGTTAATAATAATTAATAATTCTTAATTTATTTATTATCAAAGGGAATACAATATACACCTATGCAAGGGAGAATTTTCATAATATTTTGTAGCACCAAAGTTAATATCAAAAACTTGAAAATTTCTTTTATCATAGACCAGGATATTAAATTATATACTCTCATCCCTTGGATATCGAAAGAACTTTATTTTTCATTCCGAATAAAATTTATTTGGACAGTCTCTGTATGACCAATACACTCCGCCATGATGTTTATCCATTTTATAAGAATAATAATCTATACCACTATATATTTATAGTTAATATTACCACAACGCACAATCGATTAGTCAAATAACACAATTAATATCGCCGATTGAACACCTTCAAACAATGTAGCAAACAAAAATGGCGTTGTGAATTTTGATAACTGATTACAAGTGATTTTGAGCATGTTTTGACGTTTTGATTATGTTAGGTTAGGTTAGCCGTCGCCGTTATTGTGCATGGTTGCCAAGGATGTGGCTTGTGAAAAAAGTATATATTTATGGTATGATTTTTATAATTATAATTTTTTTAATTGTATAATTCTTTTAATGTTAATAAAATTGATTTCAAACAAGTAATTATCGAATATTTGTATCTGTATAACTAAAAAAATGCTTATAAAATATTTGACCTATGATAGTAAGTTGAAGGAAATATTATAACAAAGCAAAGCAAAGCAAAGAAGAACATTATCTGCTGTT
Organism: Galerucella calmariensis; assembly: GCA_910591675.1. Taxonomy (NCBI): domain Eukaryota; kingdom Metazoa; phylum Arthropoda; class Insecta; order Coleoptera; family Chrysomelidae; genus Galerucella; species Galerucella calmariensis. The sequence continues at coordinate 60,702 of CAJUYG010001281.1, forward strand.
ACGTTCTTGTACAAAGTTATTAATGGTAAAATTAACTGCCTTGAAATTCTTTCATCTATTCCATTTAATGTTCCTGGACGTCGCACTCGCACAATGCTAATGTTTCATACACCAAATGTATTTTTAACCGTTAGGGACCCTCTTATAACTATTATGAAAATAATAAATAATTTCAACGTATTAGTAGATATTGATTGGAGTTTGACCGAACAAGTTTTTCACAATATTATACTAGGGCATATATTGAATACATCAATATAAATTTGCATAGCTGTTTGAACCTCTGCAATTCACAAAATTCGTTTATACAATCCATACTTGGGATATTTAATTGCCATTATTAATTTGTTAATGTGAATGTGAATTTAAACATTATTGACCATGTAATTAGGCCTTTAGGCCTGTTTGGTTAAAATAAATAAATAAATTATGCAAATTGACAACCCTGTTAACAAATTTCGCGAAGCAGCTCGAATGGAGTCGACATAAGACGATGGGCATTTAAATGAGTATGTCCACCCATCTCTCTCTCTTAGTACTGTTCTTTGTCAAGCTTTCGTATCTGTTCTCTTTATAATATGTGATACAGACATAATAAAAAAGGAGATTGTATTAAATACTATTAAAATGTAAGTTGACAAAACCTTATCGACTGAAAAAGAATTTTGTAATAAAACTTGTAAGTATAAACAAAATGAAAAATGGCCCACTTTTCTTCTGTGAAAAACTACAGTTGAGCATAATATTAACTGACATATATTTTTCCATAACACCCCAGGAAATATTCGCCATTTGTGTGCAAATTACAATAATGTACCCATAGCGGCAAACCGACGAAAGATCTTGGTGCTGAAAACCACATACATTAAAAAGCTTTTTCCTTTCCTAACACAATGTACTTACTTTGCCGTTTCAGAACTTTCACGCTATCTTGGATTTTGGTTTTAAATGCAAATGTAATGCGGATTTCTAGAACATGGTACGTCGAGCTGGTATAGCATTACAAATATAATAAAGTTTGATCGACTTCACCTTCACCTTCGTTTTCGTTATCATTGTCATTGAAAATTATTACTTCTGAAAAATAGCAAATTTGGTGAAATTTTCCAAGATGTACAGGGTTAGGTTTGGTTTATGGTTCAGGCGACCCACACTACAACTCGCAAGAATTGCACACACCTATTCTCCTATTCATATTTTACCAAACAAATTCTGCTTTTTCATACAAACCCGATTAGGTTTTTTTGGTGCATAGTACCAGGCAGATTGATATTTTTGTCGATTTAATTTCTTTTAATGAACTATCCGTTACAAATCTTCAGTAGTCTTCTGAATAGCACCCGTGTGCTCCGATACTTCGTGTACGGCTTCTGGAACTCGCTTTCCCCTTCAGATATACCGTCATGACTCCTTGGACGTCTCCTATAGAGCAGTGTCGTTCTCTCTTAAAGCTTGAGCCCAGGAGATAAAAATAAACTCACGGTGCCAGATCTAAATTGTCGAGCAACGTGACAGCTGTGTTTGGCCAGTAAAACCAGTATGCATACGCTTGCGGTTCTACCTTCCTTCTTCCGAGACCATTGAACAAATAATTTACCGAGAGTGAATAAACAGCTCCTGGAAACCTTGGAGCAAGTAACCTCATATTAGGTTCACATATTAGGATCACATATGCATCTCTGGTATGGTAGCCAAAGATCAGACAATCCTGTGCTATGCTAAAACTAAGCAAGGTCCAAAGACTTGCATGCATTGGCATTACAGGGGCAATAGGACTACTCCTCCGCTACATTGTGTCATTATGTGCGAAGCAAGGGCAGCACTAACCCGACTGGAAAAAGCATCAGACCATGACGTAGCACATGGAAGAGGACACACAGATATAATGCATGTGGATGATGACATTTTCAAAATGCCAACAGACCAGATATATCTTTCGCAAGAACTTCGAGATTGTCATCAAAGATCGAAAGGAGCTTGAGGAAGAGAACGCACCATCACTTAGTAGAGCGAATGAACTGATCTGGTATACAGACGGATCAAAAAATAAACTAGGCACTGGAGCGGGCATATGCAGCAAGACGAGCAAATATAAAGGAATCGTCTCGCTAGGAAAATACGCCTCTGTATTTCAAGCAGAGGTCTATGCAATACTTGCATGTGCAAGGGCAAATAATATGAGAGCCTACAACAACAGGCAGATCAGGATCTACAGTAACAGTCAAGCTGCCCTTAAAGCACTTCAGAGCTATAGGGTGACATCTCGGCTAGTATGGGAATGCGGTGAAGAACTTAGAAGACTGGCGACTCGGAACAGTGTAACACTGGAGACGGTCCCAGGTCATAAAGGAATCGCAGGCAATGAAAAGGCTGACGAACTCGCAAGAGTAGGATCGTCAACTCTGATGAACGGACCCGAACCTGCTGTGTGCATCCCCAGATGCTTAACGAGGTCATGGTTAAATGGGAGGGTGAAAGAACAACACAATAAACACTGGAAGAATACGACCAGGCAAATACATGGGAAGACATTCATAAAAGAACCATCAGAAAAAGCAGCGAAAGAACTGCTCTCAATGAGCAGGAACAAACTACGCACCATAACGGGGCTACTTACTGGACACTTTCCCACAAAGAAGCACCTAAACAAAATAGAGCTGTATAACGGAGACCTTACGAGCAGAAGATGCAAAAAGGATACCGAAACAGCTCTGCTGTTCGCTTCGCTGCTGAGATGAAATTTTGTTCTTTTTGTTTTTAGTTCTTTTTTTCACAATTTTTTTCTAAAAAACATTTAATTTGATGTAAAGCAAAGTTATTTGTTTCAGAAATTGTAAAAAATGAACTAAAAACAAGAAGAAAAAAATTTCATCACTGCTGCGAAGCGAACCTTTTTCTACAATTTTTGGAGCAAATAACTTTGCTTCACATCAAATTAAATGTTTTTTAGACACTTTTTTAAATATAAATATCCATTTTTTCATTAAACCAGAACGAATTTGAGAAAATTAAGAGATGTAATGGCGGTGTTGATTGTGATAGTGATTACGAAGATCGCCAATAAATATATCCAAACCTCGAAGTTAATTGACTTCTAATCAGTTTTCGTCTTAAGGGAGTTGTAATTTGTTAGATAATAGATGGAGTCGGAATAACTTGGACTGATAACGCACTGCTGTGTAATTAGTTCTATATGATATGAGTGTTTAGTAAAATTAAATTTTGAATATTAATTTCTGATATTTGAAAGGTTGTCTACATATTTCTTGGTTTAACATTGACGTTTTCAATCTCAACAATTGGCGACCTTATTTCATCTAACGATTGGGAATCTATATCGATTAGAGGTAAAATCCTTCTTAAAACTTATCGCGTTTTTCAGATTTATTCAAAGTACGATGTTCTCAAGATGCTTGAATCAGAATATTGTTGTGACGTAAATAAAAGTTTCAAATAAAATGAAATCTCTTTTATCATACGGATAAGAAAAAAGCAAAACTACTAAAAGTATCTTTGTGTTCCGTTGGGCTATACTTATAGCAAATAAATCTTCAAATAAATCTAGTGATTCCAGAAATAAAAGTCGTCATAAAACAAAAACTTTTATTAAGGTGTGATTATCTGTTCCTTAAAAACATGATAATACTATTATCAAGGTGAATTTTGAAATAATGGAGCATAATAAAATTGTCAGGAAAAACAACACAACTAAATATATTCTTAGACCCGGGGTATTAGGGGATTGAAAGTAATGGAGTCTTCATGGGTCTGGAACCGTTGTGTGGAATCAATAAGGATTGACCTGAGAGGAGAAAACCAGATCTGGCTAAATAAAGAACACTGATTCAAATGGAGTGAGTAAAAACTCCCAAACAGGGAAATTGGGTAAGAGACATTTGAAAACAGTTACCAATCTGGATACTGTAACCTGAGGAGGTAACCATCATTAAAGTTGATTAGGGCCTTGAATGGAGAATACTTGCCTGGTCAATGCAGTGTTTAGAATATACTTATCTTGTACAATCTAAGTATCATACCTAACCTACTATGCTGATTATTGTAACAAATAAAACAGTACAACAGTACAATAAATTCGTGGCTGAAAGGATCAAGCTGTCCAAAGCCAAAAAAAAACCTGAGGAGGCATTTATACAAAATGGGAAAAGTCAGTGCAGAAAATTATGAAATACCTATAGGGACTCAGTCGGAAATACGTTGGTGAGAAAATAATACAACCCTAACAACCACTCAGGATCCCTCCAATCAAATTAGTGGCATATAAAAAAAGTACGAAGCTTCTGGAATGTGAGTACAAAAAATATTCGTAGCAAAGATACAGGACGTTCTCAAAAAGCACAGATTAACAAATTAGCACTGCATCTTCGAAACTAAAATACCTAGTTGCGAAAAATATTTTGACTTAATTGTTTTTCTTACATGAGTTATTTCTTTTACTGCCCTTCCCAATTTCGTGTATACTTTGGCAAGTTTATCTGAAACCGTGAAAGGAATGCAGTCGAAAACATTCGACATTGCCACGTTTAACTATGAAAAAGTTGAAGTACTGATTATGTAGTGATAATAATTATAAATGGGTCTTTTTATTATTAACAATATTAAAAAATATGATTGAACGTTAATTTTATAATGTGCTTGTTTCCTTGGATTTATTCTATTAACATTATTTTCCAATTCATCAATATTAAAAGAGAACACTTTTCCAAATTTGTTATGGTCTTCTTAAACCTCTGGCAACATTGTACGAAAACCATAATGACCACACCCTCCGATTACATAATTGGTGATTTTTATCGACCAGCTGACTTCTTATTGGCAAGCGCGTGCGTATATTCTTCTCTCTCACTTCGTCAATTGACTGATATTGATTTATCCAGTAGCGTTGGTATTGTCAGTTACCTTTGTAATTTCAGTTTTACTTGGTAAAATAGGTACCGTACGCCATTTGTACGTTTGACAGATATACGCCATGTTTTTCCTCGCCTCTTACCGATGCCCCGTAGCTCCAGATAAACTTGCCAAACTATAGGTACCCTGTTGGGAATTATTTCAGAGTTGGGTAGTCTATAGAGCTAATATGCCTGAACTTTTTCTTCAACTATTATTGATTTCCACTGTTATTGATTTGAATGAAATAAAAACAATAAAAAATCTGTCATTACGATAGTATAAAAAAAATTACCACTGGATTTCAATCCGTAACAGCTCTGCAAAAAAAAATAGGAAAAAAGTTTTGGTTTTTTGATTTACGTTATTTTGTAGTCATTAGTAGATTGAAAGATGGCAAGTTTCAGAGGGATCTCGCTTAATTTTTTAATTTCCAGACAAATTCTTCGTAATTAAAAGTTATACGGTTTCAACTTTTTCGCCTTATTTACTTCGTTAACTCAAATAGAAGAAGATTAAAATACCTAATGCTATTTCAGTAGTTGAGGAATTTAATTAGATTTTAATAGAAGTACAGTTTTATTCATATCGGTCGAAATAGTTCTCGAGGTGTGAAGTTTGAGAAATGAGCTAAGTTAGAAAATAGTTTTACTGGAAAATACTCGATACTTACATTTATAAATTCAGGATAAGACTTTTTTCTACGAGCGAGCGGACTGACATTATTATCCCAGAACAGCAAAGAGCAACAGATCCAAAATTATAATCTCATGGTGTTATGTCGAAGTTTATTCTTGGTAGCTACATATTGAATTGGTAGCTCCAGCCGTAGTAGTACACGGCTTGGACAGATTCATAGCGAGTCAAATGTCGATTTTGCTTTTCCATAATGAACAAATTTAATAAACTTTGTTGAAAAACAACATTTAAAGGAACACAATGGTTTATTTCTCATTTTTCAAATTATTTTCTTGATTATAGAAAAAGTTTAAAAAGATAAGGATAAATTTAAGCACCAGGGGGCTTACGAAAATGAATTTATAATGGGATTATTGAATAGGAGAAGAAAGTTTTTTGTTTGTTTATTTTAATTCTTCATGGGCGCTCCAACCAATAAGGTTATCAGAGACGAAAATTATAGGGTACATTTACAAATAATTACATGAGGTGGTAGGTAAGTTTCACATAAGAAGAAGTTTGCCAACTGTCTTGCGCAGAAGCCAAAATCGGTCTTGTTTATCTATAGGCATTTTCGAAAACTTACTCCGGCTCACTAACTCGAACCAGAGAGGTCACTCCGATCACCTACCCGGGAACTGCAGTTCACGAACTAATAGGTTTCGTTTTTGATCTGACAGCTAACGTCATAACAAAACAACACATCTCTTCTTCAACTTCGTCATCATCTTCGAAAAAATATTCAAATGCCAACGCCGTTAATGTAGCAAGGCCCCTTTTGTTCATGTTTGATAAAAGCAATATATTTCGTCACCACCAAAAGAATTAGGTTATGTTATATTACCCTTCAGTAATGCGCATGCGGTGCCTATATCATCTCTACCGACCTACCTCTCGAGGAGGGTTACGAAAAATGAACCTGGGTCAGTCATCTAGTCAACAACTCGGAAGTTTCCGAACACGGGTAGGCAACTCGGGTTAGGTAAACGAACGTGGAGGTTAGGGATCGTGTCAACCCGAGTAAGTTTCCGAAAACGCGTTATGTCGCTTCATGCCATTGGCGTTACAAACGATGGCTATTTTATTATTATTGTGTCAATTTTACAATGTGGCGCTGGTTTTAAAAACAATTTCGCGTATACGACTGCAACTTCACGTTGGTTTTTCTTACGTGAAACGCAGTCTACAATCTGGATTCTTTAATAAATCTTAGTAACAGTTCTGCGTCCATTTGCTCACCCAAAACAGTTTCCAAATTGTCTGGTAACTTATTTTGTTTTTTTGATACCAGGTATTTGGAGCAATTACATATTATGTGCTTCATTGTTAGGTCAATGTTACAAGTGATACATAAAGTATTAAATGATCTCCAAATCTTCATTCTGATATTTCACAACACACCCTTTATATGCATAAAAACGGATATCCTTCAACTAATTTTTCGCTCATTCAAAATGAAAACTTCCTCACCCAGTTTCGGTTTCATTATTTCAAGATTTCCCGGTCAAATCATTTTTCCGCTCATTTTCTTCTTTCCATAAAAACAGAACAGCATATGAATAATGATTGCAATTTTTAACAACGTTTTCTTGTTTCTGAATTACATTATTTATTTATTTTGTAGTCCCTTAGAAGTATATACGTTGGGTCTGATTTTATATCCACCAGACATTTCAGGAAATCAATGAAAAACAAATTTCTTTTCATTCTGTTGTATACAAATATTCCTAAAAAAAGGTTTGGCTTCATTTCGATCCAATGATTTGAATTATTTCAGGCAAAAATAAAGATTAGGTTTGCTTTTTCAATCAGTCTTTCCCTATTTTTTATTTTTTTTTTATAAAAATACGTAAATACGTGAACAAATACGTTTGACCAACCAAATCGTATTTTTCGAATGGCAGGAAACACGTTAACCAATATTATAATGATTTTAAGTAGGAAATAGGGCAGAATGGGGAATATGACTTAAGCGAGAGGTGCTAAATCTTCCATACCATCTTCACTATTGAAAAAATGATATTAAACTGTTTACGCTTCATAGATATTTATTATAATCAAAACAATAATTCATTATCAATGGCTGCTGAAGCCACCGCCATATAAACTTGAGAAAAATAACAAAATATTAAATTAAAAAAAAAGGTTGTTGCTTTCCTTTTTGAATGTATTTTGTATTGAAGACTTTTTTTTGTTTCAGGTAAGTGTACAAACTAAGAAAATTCATTGAAAAGCAGGAAACGGTAACTATAAATTTATTTTAAATAATATGAAAACAAAATACAAGAAAGGGTATAAACTACAGATTACAATCACAACACCACATTCATGTGAGTCAAATCAGGATTTCAATAAAAGTTTTGACTAAGACCCCAAAGGCTGGCTATTCATGGTACTCGAATGTCACGTACTAATTGGCAGGTACAAGTTGAAGGTACAAAGTTGCAGGTACTAAGTCGCAGATACTAAGTCGCAGATACTAAGTGCTAAGAAAGATACATTGTATCAGCAATAGTTACATCCTTTTTTTATGTAAAATTCAGGATATCTACAGTTATTCGGTTTACAATTGTTTAAGAAATTCATTTAAGAACGTGGTTCATAAAAAAATATCCTGTATTTTACTATTAAAATAAAACAAAAGAAGCAATAAAGAAATGTGATATGATACGATATGATATTATTAAGGAAATCTTATTTATTTCCATTCATCAAAGAAATCAAAGAGACAATATCTAAATAACATAAAAACTCAATTTTATTTAACTACTTATTTCAATCATAGAAGGCGATAAAAAAAATGAAATGAAAAATGTAATCAGGAAATATAATATTCTAGATTGGTAATTAGATTGAATTAATTAATTAACTAAATATACATATTTTAAAGACTTCAACTATATACATGTGAACCTTTTATCAACTGTATAAGAAAAACTAGAAAAAGAACAAGATAAAAAAAATATCGCTGTATGTGTGTATCTGGCACTTTTTACTAGGAGGAAGAAATATAAAAGCAAAAATCACTAAAAGGAAAAGCATATACGTAAATGCAACTTACCATTCACATTGAATGCACTTTAGAAAAAAAAAGGTTTGAGGTAAACCTCTCACCAGAAATTGAAAATTAACCTTATCGGTTCATGGTTCACATGAGAAAGAAAGCTTATTCTTACTACTCGCTATTAAATTGAACCATGCGATGAGCAATCGACATAAGTTGCATATCCCTTTCCTGTTCACATGCTCCGCTTCGAAAAAGAATTTACATATTCGTAGTCTGTTCTTCATTTCTCTCTCATAGGAGAGAAGAATTGAAATATTTGACCAATATCAGTGTATACCGATCCTCACCAACGGAGATTATCCTTCGCACATTAAATGTAAAAAATTTGACTTTCAGCGATGATCGATGCTACAGATTCTCGACGAGAATCACATGTTGGTAAGGAAAAAGGACTGGCTACTCGCCGTCCGGTAGATATTTAAATATTTAAATGATAGTGGCCAAATATAACGTTACATATTATCAAAATGTAAATTAATTTTGGTTGTGGTGCACGAGCTACTCGCGCGAGTTTGGTTCAATTACCGTTTTGGTGTAGGAGGGATAGAGACAGACACACAGAAAGCTTAGACAATATGTATTCTTTATCGGACGAAGAGGTGTTATAAAATGGCATTTTTAAGGTTTTGATGATATATTTAAAATATTTTTGGAAAGAATGGTTCAATCAGTATTTCGCTGAAATTTTTTTAAATATTGATGCCTTGAACTTTTTTTACATTTTGGGAATGAGTTTGCTTACGCACGCGTACTCACGTTCGCCCAACTAGTGCACTCGAACACGCGTGCTAAAAATGTATTAGAACCCCGAGACACTAATTTTGATTCCAGTAGAAAACCAGGACAGGTACTAGGCCATAATCATGCATTTAATTAATGTAAAGGTTCACTTCCACTTTAAAAGTTCCTATTTAAACTAGGCCATACTTATACCTGCGCTTTTTATTATCGATACTGATTAATGGGAGCAAATTAAATGTCATCGTCGTCAAACAGTCTCGATAAAAGTTAGTCAGGACCGAACTGAACAAGCCAGTTTGGTGTTATCGATTCTATTTCCACGGCTTAGCCGCAGAATTTTATGTTGGCAGCAGAGCCGCGTGTGCCGCAGTGCTTGCCCAGCTTAGGCTGTATTTTCTGATTTGTGTCATCATCAAATTAATGATTGATTTTTGATCAATGGAAACCTAGGCACAGCCATATGAAAAGTTTAAATAAAACGTTAGTCATAGAACCGCTTTCGTATTTAAGTGTTGGCACATTTTAAGGTATAAAAGTACAGAATTTCATGATGTAACAGGAAGTTATTCGAATTGAATCGATGTTACAGCATCATCTTTAAAGAGTTTTAGCTCCCTCAGGGAACATTTTTTGATAAAACATGAATTAAGCTCTAGATTAATTTGCAGACATTTTTCATGAAAAATGTTTTTGGACACCCTCTGAAATATTAATTAGTGAAGTTGGTTGAGAGTAAAAAAGAATATTTTCAAAACAAAAATTCCGAGTGGAGAATCTTGAATAGAAATGAAAAAAATATTGGAAACGATATTTTTACGAATGAAAAAGTTGAATCTAAATAATACCAGCCTGGGAAATTCATTTCTTACAAAATGGTGATATGTTTAACTCAAAATCTTTGAGCAATTTTATGGTTTCAACTTAAACAAACTCCTTTCGATAAGCATTGGAATTCATTTAGACGTCGGGTGCAGAAAAAGAGTTATTAGATTATTGCTAGTGAAATATTCCGGAAAAACTTCCCTACCACTTACTTGATGTGATCTCAGTAAGGATCTGAATTTACCTTCAGTAAATTTAAATAATAGATTTTGTAAGCAGTTCAATGATTTTCACTTTAATTCGTTCTGGTCCATTTTGAGACAGCTCAGTTTATGTGCCTAAACCAAACAACCCCCAAATTATACCAGTTGACAAGGTTTTATATGAATCGCAAAATGTTTCCAAAATATTTGGGCTAAAAACGATTTGAATCCAAAAAGCTATTAACCATGAATATCGACATAAATCCAGCAGATGCACTAGCAAAGAGGGGGACTTAAATACCCTTTTGTTAGCCGGAACGCTTTAGTGGTATCAGCTCCAATGTAATATTGGAAGAAATAAGCAAAGCCGAGAAAAGAGAAAGGACCATTGGTAAGATCCAGTAGGGCTTAGACAATCAAAGATACATCTGGGTGGCACTAAACCTGTTGAGAACAAATAGATGGATAAGTCGAAGTAAAACTGCACAAACATAGTGAAAACCAAGCAAAGTTTTAACGGATTTAGTTTGTGTTGTGTCACAATTGACATAATATTGCACACAATTTTCGTCAAATATGATAGAACCCATAGTCCAGTAAACGAAAGGGAAACATGGGCAACTGGTCCAGCAAGAGCAATTTATTTTTTAATTTGCAGGTTTTGGTAGGCACATCAAATTCCCAAAATGTCAGGTACCTGAACATTGTGGAAGGGTGGCTCTGAAATTCCAGAAAATCCGTTTTCCCGCAATATCTGCAGAGATTTGACCACTGGAGAATTTTTGTTCGGGCGAAAAATAAAGAGCAACTCCTTGCCCACAAAAATGATCCCCAGCATTTTTTCGAGAAATTAGATAGTTTTTGAGATAAATGGCCCGAACGCCGACACAAAATTGAGCTCCAGGCCGGCTTATAGAGAGCACGCTCTGAGGGCATGACGTCCCCAAGTAAATTACTAATTTTTTAATAACTCGCGTGAAAATCAATATTTTTTAATGAATCAAAGTGCGGGTGAAAGAAGGGATCTGTGGCTACTAAGGCGTGTTTTCATCCACTCAATTCGTGCTCCTGGGTCATTGGAAAACCAGACCAAAATTCGTCTTTGCTAGATTTTTTAATGCTTCCATGGATTTATTCATATTATTTTTATTAATAGTTATTTCAGCCAATCCTATTGGCTAATGGTTCTTTGGGGGGTACTTTATTTATTCCGAAACAATGCTACCAATAATTCGCCCGTATTTTTTTGAATAATGTGTTTTCCAAGGGGCGATTTTTGTGGATTTCTGAAGTTTTCCCGAGCGCTCTGGTTTATCGGGGATTTCTCGATGATGAACTGTCAAACCCGCTTATAATTGATATTGGGAGAAAGGTTAGAATATCCTCTTGCCGATGGTATAATTTTTTTTGGCCCTGACCCCTGGGTTTTCAGGAAAATCGGGGAAATTTCCAGTTTTCTTCTATTCTTCTGAGTTTTTTCGAGCAGTTTTTTCTCTTTACAGTAAAATTATTCCCGGTCAAGCATCATACCCGATGAAAGGTCACATTCTGAACTTTCCTTTGATATGCGTATCAAGTATTTTATTTAATGCATTAAAAAGAAATTTGTCTCTAAATTTGTTGTAATGGATGCCTCATTTTATTCTCGCACGCCGCCACGCCACCCATCTATAGTGTGGTCGATGGCGTCTGCTATAGTGCGTGTACAAGTGGATGCTTTCTGCTGCATTATTTATCAACAACTGACAATTTTACATGTAAACACTATCTCTTCCGTGATTTTTCAAAAATAAATTAGTAGTATTCCAGTGTAAAAAGTGAAATTCAAGTCATTATTCATTTTATTGTTATTATTAAATAATAAATTTTGAAATTTTTATTGATAAAAAACACAAAAAAATATTGAAAATTCTTGAGCATCTTTTTTTTTGGAGCACACGGTGAGGTTTCATTTTTTAAATTAAGATCATTAATATTGTTGTGGGTGAAATGACATCTAATGATTTGATAAATATTGTTCAGAAAAATGGAAGTCGCAGAGGATTCTACTACGCCCGTGTGTTTTATTTGTGATCAAGCTCTGACTGAAGACGTTACAACGGTTACCCGAGGACTAGAAACCCTAATAAATGTTAGGAAGACCAGGAAAGACAACCACCATTTGTTCCTGGAGAAGGTATCGTCTGTGGAAGTTCATCGCTTGTGTAGGAAGAGGTATTCGGTAATGAAGAATGGGAAACTTATTTTCGCGATTCTAGCGTCTACTTTCAATCCTTTTCGCACACAATCATTTCTAGGATTGGTCTGTCCAATAAAAGCAGGCCAGGGTCTCAATTTTAAAGAAAGCGATAACTTTTTGACCCCGAGAGTGGGTAAGAGATCGATCATTTTCATGTTTCTTTTCATGGCCTTAATTATTTCGCGGTTGCGAAAATGCAAGGTGGCACCATCTACCATAGATGCCTGGAGGCCTAAACATAGAAATTGGTGTATTTTCAGGGTCCCTTATCCCAGATTTTGGGCTAGAAGCGTCAGTTTTTAAGTTTCAGAAAACTGCGAACTTTTCAACCACCATTTTTGCAAAAAATATTGGTGTAACGAAAGAAATTGTAGGGACAACTTTTGTAGGTAATGAGCTGCTCTTCATTTTTTTGTCTGAACAAAAATTTCTAGGGATCGTAGTTCGGGAGATATCGGCGAAAACGGATTTTCGGGATCTCTAGAGCCATTTTCCGACCCTTTCAAAAATTTCAGGCACCTGACATTTTGGGGGTTCAATGTACCCACTATTACCGGCAAATTAAAAACAAATTTTCTTGCTGGACCAGATGCCCATGTTGACGGTACTTTTCGCCTTCATTTATTGGACTACCAATCTAAACGCGTTAAAACTTTGCTTGGTGTTTACTATATTTTTGTTTAAATCACGAGAGAAGGTCTCTCGACGAGACGAGAGACTCCGTCCTCATATAATTACACCACTGTACAATTTATCATTTAGTTATAAAAATCAGAAGAAAATAAAAAACTTTTTTCCTGTGTTATTCTGATGGGAAATCGAAAAGCTCGATGCGGACAACCTTAATATAAATAGTAAGGGCTCATATTCTCGGAGGCCTATTTTGGCATCTAAACGAAACTTTTGAGCGTGGTTCGGAGAAGATTTTTTTTCTATTGGAACGCCCTAATGTACATTGCCTTTCTCCATCATCAGACATACTAGATACACATAATCTTATCCCTACATTTATCATTTATCTGAGTGGGTTTTTGAGAAATGCCAATTCATTTATCAACATTGAGAACTTATAATTCTCTTCGATCACTCAATTGAACCTTTATTTTGACCTTCATTCAATCATGTCAAACGATTCAACTGTGTTGCGGAATATTGACATCAATGTAAGCGGTGTTGGCAAATTTGATGTAAATACTGAAGACTACAAATTTACATGCTGTTTATAAATAATACGATATGACGATATTTGTGGTGGTTCAGAAAGTAACGGGTTGAATTTCTTTTTACACTGAAGATGTAATATATCCTATACATTGTGTAAATTGAACTTTGGTTTTGCTTGTTTGTGATATAATAGCGTAGCTTGTTGAAATTTAAGTAGTTGGTAATACTTCAGATGTAACGATTTTGTCGTGGTTTCAGATTAAAGGAAACATATACCCAAAAATGTGTATTGTAGGACAACGTGTGTATCGGGTAGTTACATCAACTATAAATATCACAAGCACACTTTCAATTAAACCACTCACTATTCTATTTTATCTCCAACTAATCATAATAGTATATTAAAGTATAAGTGGATATTAAAATCTTTAAAACACGCGCGATTTTTAAGCAAGTGTTTTAAAGACCAGTTATCCACGAATACTTTACGCTATTTTTTTTTATTGGTGCACTTTGAAATTATAAATACTGGTCTATAACTACTACAACAACAAGAAATGGAAATCATAGATGGGAATAAGAATAATAAGATGTATACCTTGCGTTGTCATGGAAATGAGAAAAACATAAACTAATTTGTATTTTGATGGAAGTTCAACCTTATTGAGTTCTGTGAATTTCAATAGTATTTATTTAAATACCATTTCCTAAGATTTGAAAAATGGAAATATTAATATTTCAAACAATACCAACGGCACTTTCCATTTTAATTTATAAATTTGTTAAATATCGTTCGAATAAAAGTTTTGTACTTAAATATATTAATTCTTTTATAGTTTAACTACATTTATTATTTTATATTTTTATTAGGTATTAATTTAGTTTTATTTTAATCCACTTAAAACCCCAACAAAGGTCTTTGTATATATACTTCGTCATTTTCCTGGTGAACAATGAAAGAATAACTTATTATTGAAGTAACTTAATAGTTAGGTACATGTGGGTGTTTTTTGTTACTATCACTTGAATCCTTCATAACCTTTCATTTATTAACCATCAACAACAATCCACATAAATTTAATACCAACAAAAACACAAACAAACAAACCAAAAATGTTTCCTCATTGTGTCGCTCTACTTCGGGTTCGCCTGCATACAGACAAACATCATGCACTTTTCACCAACCAAAATAGACAAAAAGATACATCGAAAAAAAAAAAAGATCAATAAAACACAAAGACTCATGAGTGTATGTCTTTGTCTGTGTGCAGGTGGCCGCAGAGAAGAAGTAGATCCAGATTTCTACGTCCGATCATTGTCCGACAACCCAATTTTTCTACCTTTGATGATGGTGAAACCATGGGAACACCTATAGATGGTAGAAATGAAGAGATCATCTGCTTATTGGTGAGTATTTGAAAACAAAAAATTGAAAGTTATTCCTCCCAGTCATCAAGCTTATAATAATTTAAAAAGTTGATTTTTTGGGGATATCCACTATTTGTTAAAATGTCTTCATCATAGGCGTACGATAAAATTTTTAAGAGGGTTGATTTATTTTAAAAAAAATTTCATACGTCATGGTCGTACGATCCATTTATTTTTGAAATTTTTTTTCAATCATGGGTATACGATGAAATATCTGATAAGGGTTAATTCAATTTACCAAAGCGAACGATGAAATTTTCAGAAAGGAATTTATTTTTTGTGTTTGCTCTGTAGGCTTTCCCTATAGCTACTTAGAAGAATCGTTATTTATGTATGTCTAATTTGGAGGTGATTGTTTGATTCCATGGACCTGCTTAAAAAACATTATCACTGCCGTTGCTAAGTAAAGTCTGGGTTGCTATGTACCTTTTTTGCCCATGCAGTAAATGGTCAGTAGATGTCACTAAAACTGACGTTAATGTCCATCGAATAAAATAAATATTATTTTTGAACCTTGGAATGAAAGGGCTACCTCAGTAGATTACGTAAAAACCGTATTTATTACTTTTATTAATCAAATTTTCAATCGACGAATGCCAACCTACTAAAACTTAGGAGTAAATTGGTTATAATTAGTTGGAGAAGTGGATATTGACTTTTCTATAAAAAGTTCTGGATTTTAACTTGAGATACAAATTGCAAATTCTTATTAAACTAGGTATAACTCTTTTTTAACGGACTATCGGAAATTGCAATGCAATATAGGGTGTTTTATGGCAATACCAAACAAATGTAGCCTTTATCAATATAAAATCTACTGGAGTGAAAAATTTTCCTCATCAACTACCGTAAACCTGCAGCCATATTATATTTCTTCAAGTAATATGAAATAAATCTCTTGCGGAAGCTCCCAAATCATTTTGTAACATTATATATGCAAAGCTATCATTCAACAAAAGTTATGTGAAACTTTAAAACGAAAATCTCAGTCGAATTTGAAAATCCGGAGAGTTGACGGAACTATATGGAGTTGCGCAACATTAGAGGGGCTTTTGTGAATGGAGCTACCGAAATCCGGTGAAGAACTTTAGAAAAATGAAAAAATAAACAAAGTTGAAAGCAGCCGCTTTATCAGATTGACCGAAATATATGGAAAGTTAAATTAGGTATCGAGTATTAATTTTTTTTTACAAAAACACCTGCTGTCGCGATAATGTGATAAAATTTCAATTAGAAGTTTTTTTTCTAATTAATTTAAACTAAGGCTTGTGTAGATCTAATGGAATAAAAGGACGCACAAAATTGTATCTCATTTCTCTATTACTAATTTCACAGACTATATTTTTTAAGTACTTGATAATGATTGAATCAGTTATTCGATCTCTCATTTATAGATTCAAATGACATCCTATTTGGTTGTCCAACACGTAAATCTTTTGAGTAATACACGATACGAATATTAGAAGACCTACAAACAACCCAATAAACAAAACATTATTAAAGGTCTCAAGAAGTGGTTAATGATGCCTTTATATATATTTTTGCGCGATCGATCTTTTTGGTTTATTTACAGCATCGGTTTTCAGGACGGTAGGTTGTGTTTACTGCTTTCTAAGTCTAACACGTAAGTAAGTGATTTACTTACCGTTCAGACGTCGGTAAGTAAATTACTTACCGACGTCTTAGCCCTACATACATTTAAGTGGTCCTAAATAATATATTACTTCATTCATCACATTAATATACTATTTCGAGGTACCTCAATCTAATATCAGCTCCAGCTCACTTAAAATAATATTTTGGGAAGGAATAGAACTATTTTTCATGTTAAAAAACGCGTTGGGGTGGAAACAGTTTTCTAGGCATTCGCCAAAATTTACGGCAAATCTAACGAACAGAGAAAAGAAAACTGCCAGAGCCGTAGTAAATATGCTAGCAGTGAACTGTTAGTTTAATGAACATACAAAACTTACAGGGTTGACAGACGAAGCCATGTGCAGGTCACCTAGAGGAGCTGTTTGTTCTAGGCGATGGAAAGCTATCGATAGGAGGATGTAATCAAGATTGAGAGATCTGCAGTAGGCCTGAGAAGATTGTAACGAAATTAATTAGTGGGCTAACCTGAAGTATTTTAAAAGCTGATCTGTCACTTCAGAACAGTATACTGGTAATGATATTTCTCAAGGGTGATTCGACTCTATGCCTATGTTACGCTGGTCATATTACAGAGTTATATTTAGTCTATGTAATCGAGTGAAGCATGTACTTCCAAATTCTTCCTAGTCGAATGATTGACTTGCTAACTCCTTATTTAAATGTCTGGGTTATTTCATAGAGTCCGGTTCCTGTAGGTGTCATGGTATCATTCTTCGGAGTGTCCTTGAGGATTCCTAGGGTTGAACTTAGGTGTGTCCTATGGGTGAGCATAGTTCATTGTGTCCTATAATTGAGCTTAAGTATGACCTCTCATCGTCTGTCGACAAAGCAGTATAAGTGGAACTGTGCAGTAATCCATTGATTAAATTTTTTCTACCTGTTTAAAAACAAAAGATGCCGTTTTACCCTGAGAATCTGGATTACTGCACTGTTTCTTGAAGCACTGTTTTTGGAGTTCCTATACAAGTTCCTGGAAATAACAGTTCCTGGAAAGTCTGACTGTTTTTGGGTAACAAGTTCCTGTGTCGTCCAAAGTTCCTGATTAACAGGAAGCTTCCTAAATACCGGTTCCTGTAGACAATTCGTAGTACCTACATCGACATCTTCATCATCAACACCATCTTCATCATCAACATCATCCTCATTATAAACGTCATTTCAATACGATCGCGCAAAAAATGGTATAAGCATTTCGAACGTTAAGAGTGATACCGGTCTCCATCAAAACATTGCTGTCGACCGGTAAACAACCCTTACCGTTCTTGATACTTAATATACTATTTTTTTAACTCTGTTAGTTTTTTTTATTATACAGAAACTTTAAGTTCTTTTTTTTGAACAGATTAAAAGTTAGCTGACCTTTAGATTTGATTTTCTCTCTAATTTTCTTTTAGAAAAGAAAATCAGTGGCGCCCTAAAATAGCTTTTTCTGTTTTTCCAGTTTTGCCAATATTAATTTGTTCTTCTTAAGATTCATTAGGTAACAAAGCCCTGCGAGCTGGCTTAGTTTACCTCCAAATTTAATAGGTTAGTTAGGGAAGAACTTGCATTATTCACTTTCATTTTTTTTGGTCATTCAACATCCTGATTTCATTTGCGAAATTGTGCAACTTTTGTTTCATTGGCGCCCAACGACAACCAACAATTTGGTTTCATCGGCAATAAAATAAAATCAAAAATATACGTATAAAAAAAATGGACATAATTTAATAATAGGTTCCATGTCAGAAACACTTGGTAAGAAAAGGCGTTACTTCTGCTCATGAGTAGGAGGGAGTGAAGACAATTTATATGGACTGGAATTGACTAATATGACTATGTCCAGTGGTAAAAAAGAGTGCGATATAAATTGGAGTTTTCCATTTTATCGCACGTGATCAAAATATCTCAATCTATTATATTTCTAAATGGTTTTATTCCAATATTTTATGTAACTTATATATTCTTTATCATTTTGATTCAATTTAAACCATCATCTACATTTTCCTTCATATTTCAACTTACCCTCGTTTCTTACGTCATTCATCAACTTCAATGAAAATTAATTATATCGCGACAGCTATTATACATAGACTGATAAAATTTCCTAAAACTTCGCTAGGAATAATACATTTACACGGGCCCTTTGGAACAACACCTTAAATGAAGGAAAGTTTTACGAAAACGGCCAAATTAGAAGGCATTAGTTTATTTTCGTTCCGACCCTTGTCATATCCATAGAGTGGATTGTCATTAATTTGAGATTTACTTTCTTGCTGTAAACAACAGGCCCTATACAAAAATGTAATAAATAAAGTGCTGGCAATGGCGTAAGGAAAATCTGGTTTTGACATAAACGAAAAAAAAAGGTCAATAAAATGGAGATATTTCAATTCTATTAGAAATTGCACTGCAATCTGTTGGTAATTACAGTGTTGTAGGTATGTATCTGTATCTGTAGAGTAGGGAGGGTGAGTGTGTAGGCTCACAGCACTTAGGCCACATGTGACCCATTGTACATCCTCCCGAGGAGTTGTCCTCCTAGGTCATTGTCCATCCTGTCCTTCTCAGGAAGGTGG
>CAJUYG010001282.1:9197-26121 GCA_910591675.1 Galerucella calmariensis
TATATATATATATATATATATATATATATATATATATATATATATATGCGAGGAAGAACAAATGACGACAAAGTGGACCAAAGCAATAATATTTCCTAGCGGTAATAAATGTGGCTTACAAGATACTCGCCACCTATATCAAGGACATTATAAAGGGAAATATGAAAAATATTATTGGAGAATACCAATGTGGATTTATAAGAGAAGGGAGCACAGTGAAGCAAATCTTTATACTACGAGAAATACAGACTAAAAGATATCAATTTGGAAAGTAGACGATGGTGCTAATCGTATTAGCTCATACAGGTTCTTTGCTGGTTGGTTGTAGAAGTCTTCTGGAGTCATTTGGGGTCTACCAAACAGTTTTTGCCTCCTGTGGTCCAGCGTCTCACTGTTGCATAGTATATGCAGAGCTGTTTCGGTATTATTTTTGCATCTTCTGCATGTAGGGTTACAGCCCTATTATGTTCAGATGCTCCTTTGTGGAAAAGTGTCCCGTAACTAGCCCCGTTATGGTGCGTAGTTTGTTCTTGCTCATTGAGAGCAATTCTTTCGCTACTTTTTCTGATGGTTCTTTTATGAATTTGTCCCAACTAATAGTGATTCACAAGTTTGGACAAGTATTTCCAATAATCTTCTCCGAATGTTTTAGATGCATTGCTGTTTCATAAATAAGTTCCTTTCACATATTCCAACCATAAGTAGTTGGTAGATATTGAAAAAAATACAAGAAATTTTTTTAAAATTAATTATTAAGAAGTGATCTTGCAAACTTCATGAAATCATTGAATATCTTGAAAACTACAAATTTTTGGATACGCCAAAGGTCATTCGTTTTTCACGTGAAAACCATTGAGGAATAAAAAATTTAATAAAAACTGCTTCAAATGTCAGTGGCGTAAAAAATGCGAGGGGAAAGGTAACATATTCTTCCAAATGTACACCACTGGATCGAAAATTTGAAAATATTTTTCCATCAAAATAAGCCCTTTTACATTTAAAAAGAACCTGCCAAATGTCAAATCAATTTATTCATCCATTTTAAAGTTATCGAATTAACACATTCAATTTTTCAAAACTTTAACACCCTGTAATTCGAAAAGTAAAGAGGCTGGACCTCTCAATCCTCATATCATTTTGTCCAATTCCACGAGAGGTATCTACATGCAAACGTTGTAAGTGTCATTTGAAAACACCCTGTATTTTTCATGGGTCGGAAGTACCCAAATTTGAGATTTTTCGAACCTTAAAAAATTCATATCTTTGGAAATATCAACTTTATCATGAAAAGTCATAGGACCTTTTTTATTGGTATTCCAATGAAGAATTTAAAAAAAAATTGTCCGGTTGAAAAATAACAATTCCTTGTAATTGTTCAAACAATTTCGGTTTACCGGGTTGCCCAATGGCAACATGCATTTATATCATCAGTAGGGCAATTTGAAGAGGATTTCATAAAAAAGTTGAGGTGGAATAGTTTTCGATAGGTACTCCGATTCCTCTTAGACTAAGAAAGGTTCCTGTAAGATTGTTGTGATTTAATTTTCAGGTAAGCTTGTTAAATACTTTTTTGCGCGATCGATCTTTTTTGTTTATTTACAGCATCGTTTGTCAGGACGGTAGGTTGTGTTTACTGGTTTCTAAGTCTAACACGTCGGTAAGTAAATCACTTACCGACGTCTTAGCACTACATACATTTAAGTGGTCCTAAATAATATATTACTTCATTCATTACACAAAAGGAGCAAAAAAAATAAGAAGATCCATATTTTTTTGATGAACAGAACCGAACAGAAAAATATAAAAAGTAATTAATAGCATGAAAACAATTTCACCAAAATGCAAATTATATTTTAAACTGTTCGAGAAGTATAAATGTCACTTTTGACATTTCGTTCATTTCGAAGAAATTTCAATTATTTTATTCGAAATTTATTTCAATAGGCAGATACGATCGCGCAAAAAGTGGTATAAGCATCTCGAACGTTAAGGGTAATACCAGCATTGCTGTCGACCGGTAAACAACCCTTTCCGTTCCCAATACTTAATATACTATAATTAGTCTCATATTTAGCCTTTTTTTATTTTTTATTTCCAGGTAAATAGATTATAATACTTTTGTCAATATCCGTGAAATTCAGTATTGAGGCACTGTATAAATTTAAGAAAATTTTCCATCATACCTCCACTCGTTTGAAAAAGCTACCGTGTTAGCGAAACGTGTTACAACTTTAAATTCAATATAATGTTGATTTTAACAAATTGTTTTATGTTATCATTAAGTATGGATCTACATCAATTAAAAGCTTTATCTACTCAATCAAATTCGAGTAGGTACCTTGAAACAATTATTACGAGAAAACCCAATATAGGAAAAGAGATACAAAAAAGGATAATGGGTAGCTCTTTCTTAATGTTTCAGTTATTTGGTAAACTACAACTATACAAATATAAATTTTAAATATTCGAACGTCAGTATAATACCCAAAAACATACCTTCCTCACTAGTGCGGAAAAGTGATTCTTTCTTTCTTCTTTCCAGCCAATCTGAACGTTGTTTTTAATGACTGAGAAGTTCAAAGCTATATACAAGAATAACTACTTTGATATTCTGTCACTCTTTATTCAATGAAACATGTTTCATTTCATAAAAATAAAGCTTACTGGGTGCACCTCACATTACAGTATTTCACAATACATTTTCTTGACCTTGTCTCTTAAAATAAAAGCTCCCCTCTAACCAATAAAAACCAACTACACATACTCAACACACCCACAAACAAGCAAAATAGTTTGTAAAAGCAAAATCTGGACTAACTCAAGATAGGTCATCTGATAAAGGATAAAACTATACGTCGTAAAACGTTGGTCAGCAGTTGTTAAGTTAGGATATCTGCGCTGAAATAGGTGGAAGTATCTGAAATGACTACTAACGGCGTTACAGTTCTTATTAAATTAGCAATTCTAGAAGTGACGGGACTCTAGGTGGCTGCACCCTCGCTCGTTCACAGTGCCCATATCCTGTCTTCACCATTGTCTTCAGTCCAGAGTGATACTCTCAGAGCTTATGGACGAATGATATCTACGTTGTACTGAGCGAAGCCAGTCCTGTTCCTTATTATTTTGATGAATTAAACGAATAGAGCAGGCAGGAATTGCCACAAACTAACAATAAAACCACACGTGATGATAAGCGTTCACATGAAATGGTTCTTGGACTACAAAGTAAACTCTTAAATTATATACCTACAATGAGAAACTATACAATAATTAGCAATATTGGAAATTGAATATATACAATATTCACACAGTTAAATATAAGTGGGTAGTTACAAATAAAATATCTTCAAAGAAAAGGTAGAACAAATGAAACCGGCAACCCTGAAATAATTGGGGCTGATGGTGATATTGAAGTTGCACTTGATGTAAAACTTTCTCGCCAGTAATTTTTACTTTGGAGATGATTTAATTTTTATATATTAAATATAATGTACTCACAGTAATTGTAGCACTGAATTTAGGATAAATTAGGTATTAATTTTCACTAATTGTAGCTATACAAAATACCCATTTTATCGGGTGTAAATTTGTTGAGACTTGTGGCCTACACTTTCTACATATGGTCTAGTCGACGATTTTAGAGAAAAAAGCACTCGATGAGAGAGAACTACCCTTAAATAGTTAAATAACACATGGTGAGAATGATCGAAGATCGGCGATTGGGCAGGGCAGTCATTTGAAACTATTGTAGAAATTTTGTGAATTTCTACAGTCCTGTTCCTTCTAGTTACAAACCAGAATGGTTGGTTATATCAAAGTCTATATATTCCATATATAGACTTTGGTTATATCATCATTATATATATATATATATATATATATATATATCAGATATATCAACCTTGTTCGACTGGCGGCATATAGCCTGGGAGGTAGTTGTTGTTTCTCAGTAAACGATCTGCTCTTTTAAAAATAATAATCAAGGCGTTACAATAGTATTGAACTATTATCCTTCACATCTGCATTATCTTCATTTCCAATAAAACTATAACTTCAATTATTTCATCAATTTTATTACCCTGCATGTAATGCTAAGCTTTTAATCAAGAATATTTTTTTGTTAACAATAGGATGAACTTCTTCATTTGTATCCAGTTATTTGGAATATACTGTTTATTTGTTATAACACCAAGTTATTTGAAAAAATAGATGAAAACTGACTCTTATCCTAAAAACAGATAATGGTTTTCTCGTCATTGATAAAAAAATATGTAAGTAGTATGAAAATAACATAACATTTTATATCTACGCAGTTATTGAAGTGAGTTCACTGTTAATGATCGAACGATAAAACTACACATTTCAACAGAAAATCGACAACTCATTATAGCTATCAACTATTTTCTTTCGATTAAAATGCCTATATAAACTTCAACATTGAAGCCCAATTAATAACTAAGAATAATTAAAATGGGCAAATTATTTTCCATTTTTCTTTTTTCTAGTTTTTTAGTACAAACTCTCTCTTATTTTTGCGACCCACCTGATTGCGACAATATTATTTGCAGTTCCCCGATATGTCCATCTGGAACAGAACTTAGAAGAGATGCTTGTCTTTGCTGCTCTGCTTGTTATATCGTGAGACGTAAGTTACAATGTAGTTTTTTTCATACCAATTGATATTTTACTCGATTTATGTTCTTTATTACGTTACGTTGGATAAACGAGCCAGCGTGATTGAAATGATTGAACACATCTATTTATTGATTATTGTGTTACAAGCACATTTTAAAACGGTAAAATGCACCTGTGCACCTGAATCTGTTGCTCTTGAATCACATGACTCATCTGTTCAGTTTACTATTTTCAACAATTGATATTTTGATATTATTCAATTTGATTCAGAGATAGTTTACTAACTGCGCCATGTGTTATTTGTGAGGTTTTTTTTATTTAAATAATACATATATTATATTGACATTGTTCTGCAAATTACGTTATGTCAAACATACAAACTTCAATTACAACAGATCGGTGGACCCACAGAGTACACCATCTAACAAGACACGAAAGCTTTGTCGGTTCCTTTGAAGTCGGACTTACACGATATTGAGCGAAAATACGTCGAGGCATTGACACATAAACTACTTGATACACTGAGAAAAGTAACACTACACTCAGAAAAATAGTAGTGTTGATGAACATCCCTCCCAATTAGGTCTATAGAATATTTTTTAACTACTAACTAAATAAGAGAGCACCTTATTATTCATCTCATGTGTGTAATGAGAAGTGGCTCATTTTCAGTAGTAATAGCCCAAGGACATTGATAATTGTTCGAAAAAATCTTATGACAGATTTAGAAAGCTTCCTGCTTGGAAACAGACCGACGCCGTAGGCGGAGGTCTGTTGCCTACAAGCAACAAGCTTGAAAAAGTTGTCAAAAAATTTTTGAGCATTTATCAATGTCCGAGGGTTATTCGGATAGAAATTTTTTTGTTTCAGTATTACAAAGAAATCGTGACATTTCGAAATATTAAATATTCGAAACTTCAAAATCGGAATAAATCAATATGTATCCATAGCAACGTGAAAATCGCCCATGGACTGTTATCAGTGTAATGTTGACATGATTGGCTGAGATTGTTTATATGATATAAAATGAGGAAATGTGATTGGTTTTTGGAATAGTCAAAAAATTTTCAAAGGTAATACCACGAGTGCTTCAAATGTTATCGATAATTTTTTCTTTTTCACGAAAACTTGTTTATTTGGCAAAAATATGAAAACAAACCGATTGATAAAATCACGAGTCCGTTAGGACGAGGGATTTTATCTAATTCGGTTTGTTTGAATGTTTTTGCCTCAAATAAACAAGTTTGAGTGATGAAAATAAAAAATTATGTGATAAAATTTGAAGAGCGAGTTGTATTTGGGAAGATTATTTTTTTCAACAATTTAAAATTTTGTATTACCTGAATTTTCAATATTCTCTTGGGTGATGGTACTGAATCGGTTTGTGTTCATTTTTCAATACACAAAACAGTCTAACCTATAGAAGTGAAAGTTTATAAGATGACCTTGAATACAAAAATGAGGTTTCAAACCCATCCACCTGAAGCGCTAGTTGCAATTGAGTTGTCGAAACAGGCATGGCAGCTAATGCCTTTAGCACGAAAAGAAGGAGATATTTTAAAATTCATCAAAGCTGTCATATAGTTGTTGTGACCATTGTCTTTTATAGATTGTTTCCTTTTGCCATTTGCTGCTGTTATTTGTGTTTTAATTAGGTACTGTAAGTTTTATCAAGTGTGATAATTCATAATAATTATAATGGTTGGTGTGAAGTGTTGCGTTCCTGGGTGTACAGACATTGCATCAAAACGACATAGGTTTCCCAAACATTACCCTTTGTTGTTGAATGAATGGGTTGCCTTCATTCGCAAAACTGAAGGAATTAAGCGCTGATCAGATTCATAAATCCTACAAAGTTTGCAACAGATATTTTGAACCACAATATATTGTTATTGGGACAAAAAGGGGCCTCACTCGCAAACCTGTTCCTACAATCCTCTCAGGATTGATCAAAAAGTGATAGGAAATACGTAATATTATCACTCTTAGGCATTACTTAGCGCGTGGTAAAATGTAAATTGCATTTAGGAATTCCTAAATTTGTTTTAGGTATCACCTGACTTTAGGAAATGGTTAGTGAAATCGGGCATTAGTCATTCAAAAACAAACTTCCATTAAAAAAAGCGTTATGAAATAGATCTTAACCCATCCACTGATATCGCTGAAATTCTTCTTCTCTTAGTCTGTTTTTCGGCCTCAGCTGCCTTGCCTATTTCGACAACTCCATTGCAACTAGCGCTTCAGGTGGATGGGTTTGAAACCTCATTTTTTCATTCTAGGTAATCCTATTGGACTTTCACTTCTATAGGTTAGACTGTTTTGTGTTTCAATAAATTTCAAAGCACTTTTAGTAGTCAATAATGACAAATTCAAAATAAAATTTTGACGTTTCAATGTAAACAAGGTATTATCGATGAGGAAGCAGAATTATCGGTATAATACCGAATGATTGGCTAGAATAATGTATTGCTATTGGTTAAAACCACCAAAATGTCAGATTTTGACAAGTGAAAAAAATAATCGACCTAATCTCAAAATAATACACGGGGAACTGATACACGGAAACTGAGGGGAATGAACGGAAGTGTCGACTTGACATTGACAGATAAACTAATTAATTCACGCATGTGCACACAAATTTGCGATCACGTTAACTAATTTCTTTCGCCTCTTGTTAGATGGTGTACTCTGTGGTGGACCCAGCACAATATGGCCGACCTGACAAAGTCGTATTTCTGGAATGGTAGGTATATTATACAGGTTTGAAATGAACAAAAAATACTCTTACAGGATCGAAAGTGAACCTGCAGCTTCATTGTGCGGGCAGAGAATGTCGCATTGCATTGGTCTGAAATTAACTAAGGCGTTGGAACTCGTATTACAATGCAAATTATATGAAAAGATAATAATCGACTCACAGAATAAATTTGTAGCAGAAGAATAGGTGATAAAGCATTTATGAGAGGAAAAGTGAAAATACTAGATTGTGTAAAATAGGCCAAGCAACGGAGCATGCGAGTAAAGTAATTTTTGACAAAAATCCCAGTAGAAAACGGATGATGCCATCATATAAAGGACATTGCGTAGTATCATTTTGATATGTTTTGGACACTCAAATGCTGTTCAGTATTTGTTATAAATATTTAAAACCAAAAAAAACCTTATTTTCTTGGTTTTTTTCATATAGCGTGAAACGTACTGAAGCAATCTCAATTGTATGCAAAGATAAATTTTATTGTAGATAATTAACATACGAATAAAATGAGGTGTCGAGCGAGTCAATCGGATAATTAGAAGTCAAGAAAATCGGGAGAAACCGGAAATTAGTGATTTTTTTGAAAATTCATATCTTGGTCATTTTTCAATTGTACGTTTTCAAATTCAAAATCGGACAATCGACAACGCATCCAGACACTTTAAAAATTATCATATAAAAAAATTAAATTGTAATCGTGATAAAACTAACCAACGCTTGGCGTCTGCTCTTCGCGCCTATAAAGGGCATACGCAGAACTTCTTTTGTACCAAGTTTCAGCTCTTGCAATTGAAAAATGATGAAGATATGAATTTTCAAAAAAATGAATTTTCCGGTTTCTCTTGATTTTCTCGGTTCCTAATTATCCGATTGACTTGCTCGACCCCTCATTTTGTTCGTATTTTAATTATCTACAATTTATCTGTACATACCATTGAGATTGCTTCAGTACGTTTCACGCTATATGAAAAAACCCAAAAAATAAGGCTTTTTTCGTTTTAAATGTTTATAACACACGAGTGAACAATATTTGCGTGTCCAAAACATATCAAAATAATACTACGCAATGTCCTTTATATGATGGCATCATCAGATTTCTACTAATATTTTTGTCAAAAATATTTACCTATTACTTGGTGTAGATACAAGTGCGCATTACTCGTGTGAAATACAGCAACTTTCACACTCGTGAGAAATGTGCATCTGTGCACGTATTGTACACTGTATTTTTCCTACGACCACTATTCAAAAATGAAACAAATGACTGTATTGCACACGGTACTTCCTTATGAGCAATTTTTCTAACATGACAAGCTTATGGCGATGGAAATTATATTATAACAAATGTGGAAAATAGCGTTTAGGATGGTGGTCGTAGGAAAACTAATTTGATAGATTCTCGTGAGTAATATCATGAGTGCATCTAATTCATTACAGGAAAAATTAGATGCTCGAATGGTATTTGGCAAGATAGTCCAATAAATGAAGGTGAAAAATACCGTCAACATGGGCATCTGGTCCAGCAAGGAAATTTTTTTTAATTTGCAGGTAATAGTGGGTACATTAAACCCCCAAAATATCAGGTGCCTGAAATTTGTGGGATGGTCAGAAAATGGCTCTAGAGATCCCGAAAATCCGTTTTTTGCCGATATCTCCCGAACTACAATCCCTAGAAAATTTTTGTTCAGACAAAAAATGAAGAGCAGCTCATTACCTACACAATTTCTCTCGTTACACCAATATTTTTTGCAAAAATGGTGGTTGAAAAGTTCGCAGTTTTCTGAAACTTAAAAACTGACGCTTCTAGCCCAAAATCTGGGATGAGGGACCCTGAAAATACACCAATTTCTATGTTTGGGCCTCCAGGCATCTATGGTAGATGGCGCCACCTTGCATTTTCGCAACCGCGAAATAATTAAGGCCATGAAAAGAAACATGAAAATGATCGATCTCTTACCCACTCTCGGGGTCAAAAAGTTATCGCTTTCTTTAAAATTGAAACCCTGGCCTGCTTTTATTGGACAGACCAATCCTAGGAATGATTGTGTGCGAAAAGGATTGAAAGTAGACGCTAAAATTGCGAAAATAACTTTTCTTCATTATCGAATACCTCTTGCTACACAAGCGATGAACTTCCACAGACGATACCTTCTCCAGGAACAAATGGTGGTTGTCTCTCCTTGTCTTGCTAACATTTATTAGGGTTTCTAGTCTTCGGGTAACCGGTGTAACGTCTTCAGTCAGAGCTTGATCACAAATAAAACACACGGGCGTACTAGAATCCTCTGCGTTTTCCATTTTTCTACAGGAATGAACAATATTTATCAAATCATTAGATGTCATTTCACCCACAACAATATTGATGATCTTAATTAAAAAAATGAAACCTCACAGTGTGCTAAAAAAAAAGCTCAAGAATTTTCAATATTTCCCTGTGTTTTTTATCAATAAAAATTTTAAAATTTATTATTTAATAATAACAATAAAATTAATAATGACTTGAATTTCACTTTTTACACTGGAATACTACTAATGTATTCTTAAAAAATCACGAAAGAGATAGTGTTTACTTGTAAAATTGTCAGTTGTTGACAAACAATGCAGCAGAAAGCATCCACGTGTACACGCACTATAGCAGACGCCGTCGACCACACTATAGATGGGTGGCGTTGCGGCGTGCGAGAATAAAATGAGGCATCCATTACGACAAATTTAAAAAAAAATTTCTTTTGAATGCATGAAATAAAAAACTTGATACACATATCAAAGGAAAGTTCGGAATGTGACCTTCCATGGGGTATGATGCTTGACCGGGAAAAATTTTACTGTAAAGAGAAAAAACTGCTCGAAAAAACTCAGAAGAATAGCTGTCTTCCCTCAGAAAGCTGGAAATTTTCCCGATTTTCCTGAAAACCCAGGGGTCTGGGCCAAAAAAAATCATACCATCGGCAAGAGGATATTCTAACCTTTCTCCCAATATAAGTGGGTTTGACAGTTTCTCATCTAGAAATTCCCGATAAACCAGAGCGCTCGGGAAAACTCCAGAAATCCACAAAAATCGCCTCTTAGAAAACACATTATTCAAAAAAATACGGGCAAATTATTGGTAGCATTGTTTCGGAATAAATAAAGTACCCCCCAAAGAACCATTATCCAATAGGATTGGCTGAAATAACTATTAATAGAAATAATATGAATAAATCCATGGAAGCAATAAAAAATCTAGCAAAGACGAATTTTGGCCTGGTTTTCCAATGACCCAGGAGCACGAATTGAGAGGATAAAAACACGCCTTAGTAGCCACAGATCCCTTCTTTCACCCGCACTTTGATTCATTAAAAAATATTGATTTTAACGCGAGTTGTTAAAAAATTGGTAATTTGCTTGGGGACGTCATGCCCTCAGAGCGTGCTCTCTATAAGCCAGCCTGGAGCTCAATTTTGGGTCGGCGTTCGGGACATTTATCTCGAAAACTATCTAATTTTTCGAAAAAATGCTGGGGATCATTTTTGTGGGTTAGGAACTGCTCTTTATTTTTCGTCTGAACAACAATTCTCCAGTGGTCAAATCTCGGCAGATATCGTGGGAAAACGGATTTTCTGGAATTTCAGAGCCATTTTCCCACCCTTCCACAATGGTCAGGTACCTGACATTTTGGGAATTAAATGTGCCTACCATAACCTGCAAATTGAAAAAAAAATTGCTCTTGCTGGACCAGTTGCCCATGTTGACACCTTCGTTTACTGGACTCAGAATATTGAGTAACAGATTATTCTGCATACATTGTTCAGCGTCGTTTTCTGGTGGCCTTAGGTACCATAATTAGTTGTTTTTGCCGACAACAGCCGTCCAGTTTTGCCGCTGGTGAACTCGAAAAAACTGCTGACAGATGCTGTCATACAGTTTTTCATCTAAACACCATTCGTAATTCAAAATTGTGCGTTTGTGATTGATGGAAATTATGACGAGAGGAAAAGTATTAGGAAATTTGAATATTTTGTATATTTTTGGTAACCATTTAATATATTAACATCCTATTTTTGATCCGTAGGTGGAGGCGAAAGTTGTTCAAGTGACGATACGATTTGTGATCATGGTTTTCGTTGCAGTTCAGAAAAAAAATGTGAAAGAGTTAGAATGGTACCCTTTTGAAACACATTAAGATATATCAGTCAGATAGTAACCTATATAGGTGATAATGCTGTTACCAAATTAAACCATTTTCATTATTCCGTATTATTCAATATCCCCCAGATCACTACCAATTGAAGAAACACTCTTGATGTGTTCAACAAACAAACTCACTGTACCATTCATTTCTTGATGCTATTCTGGGAAGTTAAGACCTCCCTGTATGTTCATTGTGGATGAAGCAGGAATCCTGAATTTCCAGTGATGAAGAGAGCATAATGTTATTATATCTAGTTCCAAATTACGGATAATAAGGGTTGTATATGTATAACACTAACAGCACATAATTAAAATACAAATAACAGCAGCAAATGGCAAAAATAACAGTATCATGTGGGACAACCATTGACATAAACAACAGTCAAAGGTGACAACAGCTAAGATGAACAATTTGAACATGGAAATATCTAGTCTCCATGAATTTGAATATCAAGACTAGTAATTTGAATTCCAAAATATTTTCTTCTTCTTGGGTTGAAGGCATTAGCTGTCAGGCGTGTTTCGACAACTCAATTGGGACCAGCGCTTTGGGTGAATGGGTTTGAAACCTCATTCCTTTAATAAATAACCCACACCCACAGATTTTTGATAACTCTGATGAGCTAAGAAATGAATTGCTGTAAAAAGCCTAACTATGGGAGGTGTTCGAGTATTTCGACTAACATAATTAAAAAAAGGCAACAAGTCTGAAATAATTCATTAGCAGCTCCACTGGTAACTCAAAGGGGTTACTTCGGCCTATTAAGACACAAAAAGTAGTCCTTCGTGTCTGTCTGAAAATGTTGAATGTGTGTGTATAGTTTCCATTATTATTCAACCCGCTTAACTATCGTTTCCACCTGGTCCCTAACTGCACTACCTCTAGAAGGGGCTCGGTTCCGAACGTGCTCCGTTTGGTTGATCATAGCCTCAAATTTTAACGAAAACGAGCAGAATTGAACGCTGACATCACATACCGTCTGCCATATTGCTCTGGAGCAAACAAACCTGAATATCGCTTTTTTACACAATTCGTGGTGGGAAGTGGGGGAAGCTCTCCATCTTGAGGATATCCTTTAGTTGTCCTAAAGGTGTAAGTTATAACATGCATATGTGGTGTTATTCTCCTATCGATTTGCATGTGGTGCTGTTAATCCCTTTTCTTTTAAGGGATCTGACATAGATTGCTTGCAAAATAATGAGTTTGTTAAATAATTTAGCTGCGCTCTGAATAAATGTAGTGACATATCAATGATTTCAGCTTATTTCTTATAACTTGATGTTCAAAATTTAATACTAGAGCAAACCAATATATTTTTTTGAAATAGTTTTTTTACGACGTACATTTTCATCAGCCCCTACCAAACACCCCCCCCCATCACCGGTATGCTCATAAGAAATAAGTACACGTCAAGATATCAGCAAATTATAAATTCCGCTAATTTTATTGACAATCTGCCAAACAATTTTTTTTTCACGAAAAAGTCGCATCTTCCTCTGGGGTAATTAGCGACATATGAATATACAGTGATGGGCAAATGAGTGGAACCAAGTAAATATCTCTGGAGTTATTAGAGATACCAAAATGAAATTTGGAAGGTGGATACTACAGCAGACTACCTATTTGTTTTTATATTTTTTAACAATTTTGAACTTCCGGTTTTACCGGAAGTAATGTCGATTTTAAAATTTTCAATGGAACACCCTGTATATCATTTTAGTTTCTGATGAAACATTTTATTACGAATACAAAAATATCGGGTTCGATATTTTTTATTTCAATACCTACCGAGATATTAACAGAAAAGTAACTAAGGAAAGGAAAAATCTAATATCCATTGAAGAAATAATCATAATTATTAACTGAAAATAAGTGATTTTCAAAACATTGGAACTCAACTATACTAAAATTAATGTATTAGATGTTCGAAATGAGGACCGTTTACTTCTTGACAATAGGCAAGTCGGTTTGTAAATTCTCTAGTAACATTAGCTATTACTTCTGGTGGAATTCTCTGGATCTCTTGTGTTATTGTTGCAGCTAATTCTTGCAAATTATTTGGTCTATTAACATAAACCTAAGACTTAAAATAATCTCACAGAAAATAGTCTAGTGGATTAAGGTCGGGACTTCGTGCAGGCCATTCATAAGTACCCCTTCTTCCAATCCATCTGTGATGAAATGTCGGTAGGTATTGAAATAAAAAAAAATCGAACCCGATATTTTTGTATTCGTAATAAAATGTTTCATCAGAAACTGAAATAATATACAGGGTGCTCCATTGCAAATTTTAAAATCGACATTACTTCCGGTAAAACCGGAAGTTCAAAATTGTTAAAAAATATGAAAACAAATAGGAAATCTACTGTAGTATCCACCTTCCAAATTTCATTTTAATGTCTCTGTCCATCACTGTATATATTCACACACATATATGAATATACATAAAATTATTTATAATTTTGTAAGTATGCTAATTTCTTTGATGTATTTGAAAAGGTTTTGATAATTAGATTTTTCGCCATGTACCAGTTTGTCACTTATGTTATTGACTCGTCTTGATGGTTGAAACTTTGGGCATTCGATTGGTAAATGTTTGACAGTGAGCTGTGTTGCCAAACAATAATTGATAAACTTATTGAGAAAAACGGAAGTCACATTTAATGTGCTTTTACTGTAGTATTATTATCGTAATTTACGTAATTAGTGGGATATGGACATTATTAACGCACGCATTTGTGAAGTTGCTCGACGAGACTGTAGGCCGAGTCGTGTATTCACATAAGTGCATTAATACGTTACTTGTTACGTAAAAAGTTTTATCTACAACTGTTCATCAGTATTATTAACAGTATATCATACAATAAAATAAAATATATTTCAATCCAACGTATTGTTAATAATGTTGACTGCGAACATAAGGTATACTGTAGATCATATTTTGTGACCATAGCAACTAAGACAAACAAATCTGTGGAAACAAAAAAAAATTAGTTATGTTATCAAATTGTCAAAGCTGAATGAACAGAAATCTTTGAGAATAAGTTCAAGCGAAGACAATCTCCCTTTGGATATTGAAAATGCAGCTTCCTGTGTTATTTTAAATATTTAATTCTGGTATTAATATTTCTCTTGGTTTTTATTATCGCACTAGTGCGGTGATGTATTCATAAATGCACTAGTGCGGTAATATATGTCATTATGACACTGAAAATAGTGTCAAATCGTACCCGTTGCATGACAGTTGTGGTTAACAATTGTTATTTCATTTAGATTATAACAAAATGGTTCTAAACGGAAGCACAAATTGTTTTACAAATGTTGAAGATGGTTGAATTAAATATCTTGTAGATATGCCAACTCCGTTTGACTTTGACGTGTAATCCAATATCCGTCGGGTCTATAACCCGGGAAGTAGTTGTTTCTTCTTAGTTGAACGGTCCATGTCTTTGATAAATATTTTTCAAAAACTCATAAAGTGCTGGAATAATTAGTATTCTGCGATATCTGTTGAAGAATTGCTTTATTCGTTCCAATAAATTCCAATAAACAAAGTTATGTCATTTTTTGTATATAATGATAAACTCCCATTTGCGCAATAAATGACCCAAAAAAAACCGACATAATACAAAATATCAATCAAAATAATTGTGTAACTTATGTTTAACTTTAAATATCTTGAAAAATAAGGATTTTATCGTTACGTAGAAATAGTAGGTTATCTACATAGAATGAATTGGAGGATCAAAAAATTGTACTGAAATAGCAATTCCGGTATAGAATTTAGTAAACGTGAACCAGTCACTTACCCCTGTCGAACGCCCTTAGTAGTACCTAGGAACGTTTATTTGATTTAATTTAGTGAGATAATAATTTTGACGTAGGTACTATTAGGCATAAATAGGTTTTGAATTTTTAAATAAAACACCCTGTAGCTTTGTAATCTAAGTAATTTGATTTGATCTAAATATTTTTAGTTGCAAAGTTCAAAAATTTTCAATTAACAATGCAGTATTCTCTCAAAAAATATATTGAAAATGATGAAATGAAAATTTATTTCCTTCCCCTCACAATATCTTGAAAAAACAAAATATTACTGAGGTAAGTGAAATTATTTTTGTTTAAACTAATCACATCTTCAAAGAATTAAAAAAAACTGCATCACCTCATGGGAGCAAATTTTAATATACTCAACCAAAAATAATCATTTTCATCATAAAATATTTTTTGTACCTCTACTATTACACTTGTATAATGTTATACATAAAATGTATGGTGGTATTTGGAAAAACTGTGAAGGGAATTATTAGGTACAACAAATTATTTTACATTAAAAAACTTTTATCAATTATTACATTTTCAATTACTATTTAAATAATTACATGAGTGAGTATCTCAAACTGCTTAATTTTTAACACATTTTCCATCAGTACACTGTAAATCGTCGTCACAGATGGAATCGGTTGTACCGCATGACTCTCCCTCTTCTGAAATAACAAAAAATAATGAGTAACAACACATACCAGGATAAAATGGAAATTTTTATATGAAGATATACATTTCTGCCTTTAATCCTAAGTATACCGTCAAACTTACATAATACAAACTTGCCATTGTGGCAAAAGATACAATGGAGAATTTCAAGGGAAAAATCGATTTAATTTGGAAAAAATATTTTAATTCAGAATAAGTTTTTTATGACAAAAACCTTCACTTTGAAACCTTCCACTTGCCAGTATCCCTTCAATCTTTGAGGAAAAACTATCTTTTGTATTTACTTAGAAATTTCACTCCCGAGCTATTTATTTAAATAATCAAAATGATGTATTTCAGCATTTCTTTAATATCTTTTGTTTCCAAAAAGAACACGTATACCCAATCGACTTCATCGTTACAAATATTTAAAAAATATATTTTGTTCACTTACTTTTAACAATGTAGCAACCAGGACAACAAGCACAAGATTTATGTTTGAGTGATGTACCGTCCCTACAAAAAGGAACCCCGCAAGCTATCTTCTTACAATCCAAATGTTGCACACCACAAACTTCTTGGCCAAAAATTTCGGCGGCAAAACAAGTTAAAACAAATAACAGTACAACGAACTTCATTTCGATTCCTTTAAAAACGATTCACATCCACGGCTTCTCGACTACACTTTTATAAACAAAATCTTATGAGCGGGGAGATACGCTGGGGGAAACAATAAAATATATGACATTGAATTCTAAACAGGCCATGTTTATATTGACTTTTTAGATAAGGCCGTCGAAGAAAAATATTTTTTGTAGTAAAAATTGAGAAACAAAAAGATAAATAATAATTTTGAGGTCGAAGGAAATTGGACGTATCTATTATTAAAA